>APFE030046717.1:83848-123210 GCA_000404065.3 Pinus taeda | reverse complement strand
AACAGATTCATGGGCTAAGCCTTAGATCAATTTGAACGGACTAATCCTAAAACCTGGAAAACTTGTGGAACAAGTAATTATCCAATAATTGCTGCATAGACTGAACGAAATTTATGTGTCCAGGGCGCCTAATTTAATCCAAGGCTCTGAGTTATACACTGTTAAATGCCTATTTATTTTCCTCTAAGGTGAACAACTAAAACCTTATTGAGCTCAAGGCTATTCTGCTAAGATTTAAAGACTACTAAAGACTCTCTATTGAGACACTACTTTAAGCTACTGAATATTTTAGGGAGCAATTGAAATAGAAATTAATTCACATACTTGCTTGAAGATAAAGCCGCACGTAACAGGTTCTGTTGCCAGACTAAAAACCCAAGATTTATGTATGTAGGTTTTCAACTATTCGACCTACTACTGCTAGCGCTATTCTTGATACATTAATAAGAATATTTATTCAAACATAAGATAAAAACCTAAAATTCATATGACTAATGAAAAACTTAGTTATAACTAAGTCAACCATAGTTAACCCCAAACAAAATTGTAGTTCGATTTATTATCTATTATTGAAAATATAATCATAATTGTCACACCACATGAAGATGACTAATGAAAAGCATAGTTATAAGCAGGAGATTCACTGTATGTGAAAACTTCCAAAGAAAATACAAGAAAAACAACCATTACTGATATATAATTTTTTTCCTTCTGGAAAACAAAGTGGCTACTACTCTATAAAATTGATATATTAGAGAATCGCTTGAAAAATTATGGATATACAAACTCGGCAAGAATGGTTGTCTGGGAGGTCCAAATGAAATCTTTATCAGCCCTTTTCTAGTAAATCATTTAGTAATTCTTTCGTAGAAAAGATATCCTTATACAATCACGTGTGGAAGTAGGGATATATCAATGAGAGACAAAGGCAAATTTATTACACGTTGTTCACGCTGCCAACTCCCATAGCTATTATATATCTATCTTGTTTTTTGATTGATCTCTGTCATTCACATATTACAGTCACATGTTTTGATGGCCTTTTTTTTCTTCAAATGAGCATGTTCTGATGGCGTTATCCTTGTCCGATCAAGTACAATATATTTGGAGAAATTTGGAGAAACACGGCTTGAATATATCGGATATTGCTTTCCCTAACAAAACGTCGGGATGATGTTGCAAGTGCATATGCTAGAGATAATTGTATTTCCCAATGCTTAGATTCATGTTTAAAAGCCCAGTTATTCAAGAGAGGATTGGAATTTATTGAACAATGGAAGAAAAGCAAGTGAAATACAGATTGTGGAAAATTCCATGGATGTGAATTACTAAATCTTGAAACTGAGTATCTCAAGAAAAGTGCAACACAATATAATCAGATAAAACATACTCAATTTATGATGATATTTTTGAAGGCCCTTCCATCGCTAGACTTAATTAGATCCTTTCTCTTGAAGAAGGATTACTTTGATGAACTTGTGGCGATGGAAGCGATAGCAGGGAACTTCAGTAAGGCTGCATAGATTGTAGAGATGAAAGACGACTTATTACTTTACTCTGAGATGCTATTAAAAGAAGGAAAATATGAGCTAGCAATTAAATCCATTTTATTTCACGTCCACTTGAATTCATTGTGGAGTAAGAGTAATAAAGGGTGGCCACTGGAGAAATTCCATGGAAATATTGAACTATTAGAGAAAGTAAAATACATAGCAGGAAAAGAACCAAACCATGTATACGAGTCCATAAGTTTAGAAGTGGAAATACTTTCAGATGAGTTATACATTCTTCCTAAATTAACAGAACACAAGATCGATGCATAGAGGATGAGAAACATCAAACTTGAAATTTTTACTCTTCGTAAAGATACACATCTTCATTAAGATTTGAAAACATTTAATCTTCATGAAGAGATGTGTTTATTCAGTGAGGATGATTATTCCAAAACGCTGCTACAAAATAGAATTTCTCCTAAAACACAAGCTTATCTTTGGGATGAATGGCAAGATAAGTTGTTTTCCTCACTTAATTCTATTTCGAGACTTGAAAAATGATAGGAAGAGCAAAATATTCTCTACCTAGAGTATTCTCTTAAATACTTTGGTGTTAGAAAAAGTAAAAATGATACATTTTGTACCGTGTTTAAGAGTGAGGCTTTCTCTCTTAAGGGTGGTATGGTCAAATTGTTGCAAAGATGAGGAAACACTTCATAAATTAGCATTCAGAAATTCCTTTTGCTAGCAAAATACTTTTTTGAAATGTAGCTCTATTATGTAGGGCAATATGTCATTCAAAAATTGGAGCAACTCTATGATTTTTGCACCAGAGAAAACTCTAGTCGTCTTGAACAATGATATATTTTACTTAAAAGGTTTCAAGTTTTAGAAACTCTAAAAAATATTGAACTCTTGACTCGATAAAGTGGTCTGCCATAGGTTGCAAAGTTTGATCAAGAGTTATGACTTCAAATGTATCAGGTTTCCAAATCTTTAAAAAATATGAAGCTATTGACTGGATCGACTAGGTTATGGCAGGAAACAAAGTTTGATGGAGTGTTGAACGATTGTAAAAAACGTTTCTTTTATTTCTTCTTTCCTCTGAAACACGGAACTAAAAACATCAACGAATTTATCAGTGTACGGAAAGATGAAACGACTATTTTGATTCTTCAAGACATCTCAGAAGATATTGTATCCAAGATGTAAAGACCTCCAACTCTTGGCCAGGTTGAAATTACTTACAAGTAGTACTTCCCCTTATTTCGAAGGATCTGGTTTCAGATAATTTAAAGAAAATTAGTATGTGCCTCGATGACACACACTATTGGAATGCTCAAATGCTCTGGCTGCACATAAATACATTTCTAGAAATCAATTTGCAGGATAAAAGAATTTGTTTGGTCAAAGGCTTCGAAAAATCCCTATGTTCTACATTTAATAGCTGAGAGAAAATTGTTTATATTTCCCACAAAAATCAATTAAATAAATCCAATGAATGCATAATATAACCTCTCTGAATGCATAATATAACCTCTTTGCCTCCACTGGCTCGGGAAGAAACCAAATAAGATGATCAAACATCTTATTGGCCATAAAAATCCTGATATCAAATCTGATAGGTTATTTAAGAAATAAGAAGAGCGTGAAAGCTAAAAACTTTGGGTTAAACGTAAAAGTGACTAATGCTACCGTTTACTAATAGTCCCTGTCGTGATGGCGGGGACAAATAATATGTCATTCACATTGTATGAGTAAAGAATTCATTTTTAAATCAAACTCTTAAATTATAAAAACTTTAGTTCAATATCTACATTCTCACTACACGCTGTGAAAAAGTGTTAAAAAAAATCAATGTTTCTCAAGTTTCAAAAAGTATATTGATATCTACTTTTACCTTAGCTATTAAATTATAAATATGAGTACTGAGTCAATTAATAAGTTGTATTTAATTATTTTTCATTTTTTAGTAAATAAATATAATTTAAATAATATTAATATTTAATTGAAGTTTTAATTCTTTATAACATATAGCATTGAAAAATTGATGATCTCTTATGAATTAGGTAATACAAGGTAAATATGGTTTTGTTGATTACATAATGGAAATCATTTTGAAAAATTAAATAAAAATATTATGATAATTTATTATAAATAATATTAAGGAATGTTTTTTTCACGAGAAAATATATGTTTTTTGTTATTCACAGAGATAACTAAAAGTAATGTACAAATACACAATAGTTTTAAAAGTCATGCTTCTCAAATATTGAAAGTTCTAAATCGTCTAGATAAACATATAGTCTTACAAAACTGGCATTAAGATATGATTAACTAACCATACAAAATTGCTCATAGGTTTTGTCCAAATACATTGTTAAAACATATCAAATTCTTTTGTAACATAATATTTCTTCACTAGCTATAAACTAAATACAACTTAACAAATAGTACAATTCAAAAACAAATACTAAAAGTTGTATGAGTGACACATACTAATCTCCAGAAAGAAGAAGAAAAAAAAGAAAAAAGACATGAAGTATTATGTCATATGGTGAAAAGGTATTTTCCCCCTTTTAATTAGAGAGGAACTATGCCATTCTTGATAAAAAAAAGTATAACTAGCATCCAAAATGAGAACTCTTTTAGATAGTGCATCCACCTTAATGTTATATTCCCTATTAATATGCTAAAATGTAAGATATTGAAACTTTTCCTTAATTGCCAAAATCTTTTCCTTCCAGAAAACCAAATTTAGCACATGTAAGGAAAAAATGTCTATCAACCAATTCACTATACATTTAGAATCCCAAAAAATCTTGTGAATGTAGTATATTCTTTTAAACAACAACAAAAAGGAGAGTCTGACAAGCAATTAATCTCGGCCTTTGTGTTTGTGCCCTGACTCCATATTTAGTCAAATCTAGTAGAAGACAAATTTCCTGACAATCTAATGAAAAGCACCCCCACCATAAGAAACTTCTTGAGAGGCTCCATCAAAGAAGCCAACTAAAAAATTAAAAATTAAAAATATATATATATATATATATATATATATATATATATAATATAATATATATATATATAAATATATATATAAAATATATAATATTATATATATATATATATATATATATATATATATATATATATATTGAGATATTAGGAAAACTAGAAAATTTGGGAGATTTGGTTTTTGAAGTCTTAGAGTACTCCATGAAGAAACTTACAGTCCGGGGAATCATCAGATAGACATTGAAAGGAATATTTTCAAAGAAAACTTTGTTCCTCACTCTCCATATTCCCTAGGCTATAAAATGGGGAGAGTATTGTGTATTCCCATTTTGGTGTCCCAAAACCAAAGACAATTTTCAAATGAGGAAAAGGACGTTGAGACCTGAAATCTTAGCATGTGTAAAATGGCATACTGGAATTCCTTATTAATTCTACATTGTATGAAAAGATTATTCAACTATGCTTATTCAATTTTGCAAATACTACATATGTTAGGACCCAAAGATCCCCTTCTCTGTAAATTATCCCAACTAAGAACTCGATTTTCTAGAAGGAGCCAATAAAAGTGCCTTATATTTTTAGGAATGTTCCATTTCCAAATTTTCCCATGCCACCAATCAATGTGTTCCACATATGAGAAGTAAATTGATGCATAAGCTTCTCTAACTGTTACTTGACCTGTAGCAGTGTTCCAACTCTAGACAAGCGAGTCCTCATCCTCATTTAGAAAATATCATTGATGTAAAGGCCTTTAACAAAAGCATCCCATTCAGTTGTTAAGTTCCCTTGTAGACCTAAATGAAGGGAATTCAACCAATAACCAAGGATGAGAGAATTATAAATTGTTTTTTTTTGTATGACTTGTACAACCCTTATGCATTAAGAAAGAAGATCGCTTCTGGAGAAATTTGGTAAAATTCAGCACCTCCAATGAAACGATCCTTTCCTAAAATAATATGGTTTCCTTTCCCGACCTTCCAGGAAAGCCACAGGAAAATCTAAGTGAAAGTATCCATAAGCCCCTTCGAAATAATAGATCCATTATGGGAAGTTTTTTGTGTAGTGGATCTTAGCTAGTCAATGATAGGTTTGTTCTTTAAATACTTATCCTTGATATTGTGATGTCAAAGGCTAGAGCCAAATAGAGCTCGCCACATACTCTTCATAGAAAGGGAAATATCAAATTGAAACAAAGTCTTAAAATGTCAACCCCCTGAAATTTTGGGCTATGATAAAATCTCCCCCTAGCAAGATGACTCCTTATTTTTCCTTTTTCCCAGTCCAAAGAAAGTTCAACATCTTTTGCCTTATTTTATGCATAATATATTTTGGAATCTTTGTAAGAGTAAGCCAATATGCTAGTATACTTTCCAAGACTCCCTTGACTAGGATCATTCTTCCACCTAGAGATAACCACCTAAAACACCAATTACCTATCATTTTTCTAACCTTTTTGAGGATCTAGGACAAATCTTCCTTATGATAACAAATTGGTTTCAAATAATAGCCCATGAATTTGAAACCTTTCTCTAGGTCTTATAGTTTATAAGGCAGAAAGGTATTAATGATGTCTAGAGTATCTTCTTGGACTCTATTATGAAGAATGGTGGATTTTTGCACACTCACCTCCATACTAGAAGCTTGATAGAAGAGACAAATAATTCTGGAGAAACATTCCCATTCTACAGAAGTACCACCCCCAAATAAAAGGACATCATCCATAAAGATAAGATGAGCAATGTACATGGATTTTGTCACCTTAGCCCCTTTTAAATTTCCAACTCTTTTTGCATGAATAATCAATCTAATCAAACCTACTACTATTAACAAAAATAACAGAGGAGAGAGTGGAAAGCCTTGTCTAAAACCCCTTGAACTATAGAATAACTTGGATAGGGATCCATTCACTAACACCAAAAAATTGGTTGAGGTGATACACACCATTATACAGTTAGTAACCTTCAAACCAAGGCCAATTTTTACGAGTACCGACCTTTAGAAAAACCCAATTAACTTTATCATAGGATTTTTCCAAATAGATTTTCAAGATCAAAGCTTCAAGATTTTTGAATTTAATAGAATGTAGAGATTATTGTGCCACTACAATGGCATCATGAATT
The DNA here is from genome assembly GCA_000404065.3 of Pinus taeda. Taxonomy (NCBI): domain Eukaryota; kingdom Viridiplantae; phylum Streptophyta; class Pinopsida; order Pinales; family Pinaceae; genus Pinus; species Pinus taeda. The sequence continues at coordinate 116,579 of APFE030046717.1, read as the reverse complement.
TGTCTATTAGAAAGGAAACCAAACTGCTCCAAGAAGATCATTTCTGTTGATTTGCCTTTTATTTTATTTGAAATTATCTTAGTAATGAAATTATATATCATGTTACATAGGGAAATAAACCTAAAGTCAATAAAAGTCTCAAGATTTGAACACTTAGGAATAAAGGCAATAAATGTGGCATTTATAGCTCCAAATACTATTCCTTTGGTTCTGGTCTCCTCCACCACCTTCAAAATATTTTCCCCCATCAACTAAATAAAAAATATATAGTTCTATAGTCCACCCATCGGGACCGAGGCCTATATCTTTTGCAAAGTGTTTTAAAACATGTTTAACTTCTTCCAATGTTACTTGCCTACCAACTCTTGTAGAGTCTTCCCATAGAAGAATCTTGGAAAATTTTGAAGAACTTTAAGTTGTGATGTTAAAGGATTGATTCTAGGGTCTTTAAAGAGACATGAAAAGTGATCCCTCACATCCATCTCCAAGTCTCTTTGGGAATTTTTTATGACACCATCTTTATCCTTAATTTCACAAATGGAATTGTTAATTCTCCTAAAATTTACAAAATTATGCAAAACTTTTGTATTGTCATCCCCAACCTTAACCCAAATAGCTCTGCTTTTCAATCTACATTCCTCCTCTTTAAATTTTAAAATATAGTATTTTCTCTCTTCTATATTACAAGATAAAGTTGAACTTCTTAAGGAAAATTTGAGTTAACAAAGGATTGGAAATTTCCATCATATTCTTGTTCTATAAAATTCAAGTAAGCTTTCCTTTCTTGCTTTCTAATCTTGTCCCATTCCTTCACCCTTACTTTGAGCTCCTTCATCTTGTTCACCCAAGATTTCATGGAAGAATCAAAGGTTCTAAATGGTAGATCCTTCCAAAATTTCTTTACCAAAGTAATGAAGGACTCATCTTCCAACTAGGAGTGGTTGAATTTAAAACACTAATTTACCTTAGAAGCTTTAAATTCCAGTTGAAGAAAGATAAAAAAATGATCAGAAATACCTATTGGGCTGACTTGAGATCAAAATCTGCCCAATCTGTCAGTGAGAGCCTTAGCTATTTTACCTTGATTGGATCATTATATTTTTTTTCATCCATATTGAATGCTTTTAGAGTGGAAAACTAGAGGAATCGGCTACAACGACATTTTTACCCACGGGTCCTATTTTGGCAAATTTGGGTATGAACTTCGAGGAGAATTTTGAGGCATCAAATGATCTTTTTTGGGGGTAAAACTTTGCCACTTTAGTTTGCACCTTTTCTCATATTTTACATGGAGAAACCTTTCCAATGACATAAGAATCACCTCTATCGAAGTCTATATGCAAAAGTTATGCCACTTAGAAGTTGACCTTCCAATTTTCACCATGATAATTCGAGAGGATGCCATGTAAGTCCCTGTAACTCATGGAAAAGGTGTTAGACACATGGTTATGATGAATAATATTCTATAATAGTCAATAGTGTAACCCTTTTTAAGAGTTAAGGTAGTCTAATGTAACCACTAGTAGGCTATTCGGTTGTGTTATAACCAAGCCACTAAGAGGAAAAGGGGTTCCATTTTTTTCGAGTGCATTTGTTCCATAGGTGAGAAAACATCGTTGAGGAGGATGGGAGATAGAGTACACAGAGAATATTTTTTCGCTATAGTATCCCATGGGCCATAAACAATACTTATTTATATTTGTAGCTATTTTCTATTCAAAGAAAGAGAGCAAAGTGGGCTCATCTTCCAGCTAGGTTTTCTCTCAAAAGTGTTTCCCAGGTTATATCTTGTGTTAAATCATTGTTTGTGATTTTTTTATTTTGTCATTCTATATTTTTTGAATAATTTTAATTTGCATGCATATGAAATTAACAATAATCTAAATATCCATAAATCTAAAAAGGAATATAACCCTAATATTGTAGATTTCAGATTTTTTCAGATATAGTTTTATCAGATTTGTTGCAAAAAATTGTCCAGTGGAATATCCATAGTAATTTATAGATCATATTGGTATCAAAGTAGGTTTCTTTGTGTATATTATGGATATTTGCAGGGGATCTATATCAAGTGAGCCAAAATTCGTAAAACCCTAATCATGGTTGACGAATGTGTGAATATCTCTCTTGATCCTGCAGAGGAGAGGTTTTCGTGGTTGGAAGAACAAGTTGTAGATATAAGTCGTAATTTGAACCTCCTCATGTCAGCCCTGAACAATAAGCTCATATTACTCAAAGAAGATGGGGGTTCTAACACAGAGGATATATTAGAGGGGATATCAAGAGATCAGGAAGAAACAGAGAACCAGTTGAAGAAAGGACCCGAAAGTGATCAACCCAATTCAAGTGTTGTGAACCATTTACAATTCCTGCTCAAAATGGAAGTGAAGTTCGATATCAAGTCGTGCTAAGGTCAAATAGATGCTCTGAAATTAAATCACTAGTTGCAGCAATTGGATGTGTATTTCAGTGTTCATCATATAGAGGAGGAACATAAGATTTCATTTTTGTGGTTGGAATTAGAGGGTCAAGCCCTAAATTGGTGGGAAAGAGATCTCTAGTGAGTAAGTGGGAGGACTTAAAAACCCTCATAAATTCACAATTTTACCCTAACGAATATGCATAGGATGAGTGGATCTAGTGGCACTACTTAAGATAGAAGCAAAGGCAAAGAGTATAGGAGTACACCACATATTTTAGTAATATTTCCATAATGCTAGGTATCTCCCCAAAAAACCCATATGTACTCAAGTATCTAGGGGGTCTACACAGACATCTACATAATTAAGTGATGTTGTTCAAGACAGGATTGATGGACAAGGCTTGTGTATAGGCACAATACCTAGATAACATAGGCCTAAAGAAAGTGAAATCGAGTGGATCGAAGAATAAGGAGAAACAAGATGCTTCTAAGGAGGGGAAGAAGAATTTAAGAGGGGGAAAAGATAAAAGATATATATATATATATATAAATGAAAACCACAAGACACAAGTGCAAAGATCCCAACAACCACTGCAACCATTGCAACAATAATGGTCAGACATAGGAGAAGGGTTAGAAGTTGCATCCAAAACTTAAATCGATCAACAAAATGAAAGATAATAAGAAGAATAATCTCATGGCCAACAATTCAAGAAATTAAGTTGAAAGTAGCTTAGATGTGGGTGAGAATATTGTTTGTATGTCAGTGTAGAAGGAGGTGAATCTAAGTTGCCTTCAGCAACATGAAGAGAAATAAATGACCAAACTCTTCCACATAAAGGTATAGGTCAAGAAGACACAAATTGATGCTTTGCTTGACTCAGGATCATAGGCGAATCTCATTGCAGTAGAGTTGATAGAAAATTGGGACTGGAAGTTCGTGCTCATCTAAGATCATATCCATTGGGATGGGTAAATAAGGATTTAGAGTTAAAGGTAACAAAACAGTGCAAAATTATATTTCCCATCAATGATGATTTTATTGATGAAGTAAAACTAGATGTAGTTCTACTCGATATGTGTAGAGTTTTGTTTAGAAGTCCCTACATGTACTTGTAAAATGTAATATTCATGCAAAGAGCCAACTAGTATTGGATTGTTAAGGATGGAAAATCCATTCATCGTTAGTGTGCACAAAGGCAAGTAAAAAATATCGCTGGTAAGTGCCAACCAAGCCAAGAAAATCATCAGTTCTAGCAAGAAGTATGTTTTATTGTTTTTAAGAGAAAATTAGTCTATGTAAGAGTTTGTAAGAGGAAAGGCATCCTTGGGGGGGTTTACTAAGAAACAAAAACAACAACTAGAAGATTTTATACAAGAATATAGGGATGTGTTCCGAGAGCCTAAAGGGTTACCACCCAAGAGGGAAGTGGAGAACAAGATCCAACTATTGTTGGACTCCCCATTTCCAAACATGGGTTGTACAAGAAGCATGTTATAAAGGCAAGTGAGGTGAAGAAACATTTTTGCAGTTACTGGAAAAAGGTGCCATTTGACCGAGTACACACCATGTGGGTCACCCATCATCATTGTGACAAATAAGGATGGGATTTGGTGGATGTGTATTGATTGCAAGGCGTTGAAAAAAATCACGCTCAAGAACAGGTACCCCCTTCCCAAGATAGATGATTCACTAGATCAATTATAGCAAGAAAATTGCTTCACCAAGTTGGACTTAAAGTTTGGTTATCACTAGGTTTGAGTTAAAGAAGAAGATACTTGGAAAATCGCCTTCAAAACCAAAAGAAAAATGTATGAGTGGTTAGTTATGTCATTCGGCCTATGCAATGCATCAACTACATTCGTAGGTTAATGAATGATGTAGTGCACCCTTTATAGATTCATTTGTTATCATCTATATGGGTGATATACAGGTATACAATGCTGCCTAGGAGGAGCACATCTCACATTTGACACAGTTGATGGAGATATTAAAGAAACACCAACTGCTAGCAAATCTCAAGAAGTGTGAGTTTGAAAAACAATATTTGTTGTATCTAGGCTATGTGACAGGTGGAGGAGAGTTGAAGATAGATCCTGCAAAGATGGAGGCCATCATGAAATGGTTAGTGCCTACTGATGTTTTAGAGGTTAAGAGTTTCATTGGGACAACATAGTATTTGAGGAAATTCATAGCCTCATTTTCAGTAGTAGCAGTGCCACTCCACACCATAACAACAAGTGGCAAGAGTTTTCAGTGGGGAAAGGGTCAGTAAAGGGCCTTTGAGGAGCTAAAGAAGAATATAAGTCAAGCACCAATTCTAGAATTACCAAATTTACAACAACCCTTTGAAGTGGAGACAGGTGTAATTGGGTATGTTGTGGGAGTGGTCTTGATGAAGGTTGGAAGGCATGTATGCTACCATTATGAAGTGTTTCTTGGGGAAGTTCTTAACTACCCTACCTACCACAAGGAGCTATATGCTCTAGTGAAAGTTGTGAATAAATGGAAGCATTATTTGATGGGAAAGGATGAAGTAATCCACACATATAACCAACCACTACAATACTTGCAGCCTAGAGTAAGCTACAATAGATCAGGCATTAGAACTATATTGGGTTTATACAATAATTTCATTCAGTGATCAAGTACAACAAGGATGATACAAGCAAATTAGCCAACATGTTTTCAAGGCCACCCACATCAAACATCACAACTTTGGGAACTCCAATGCACATCGAGCCATTTACCCATGATGCATACAAAGAGGCATATTCAAAGGATGAGGACTTTAGGGAGGTATTTCAATAGTTACAAAGTCATATTCATGTGCATGATGGTGACAAAATCTTTGACTTCCATCTCCATGATGGGTTACTCTACAAGTTGGATAAGATATGTGTTCCTAAAGGTGAGTGATTGTAGCTTATTAGAGAATCTCACACCTCTGAGGTTGTAGGGAACTTTGGTGTAGGGAAGATAGTGGCCAACCTGCATAGGTGTGTGTATTGGCCCATGATCCAAGATCTTTTACTTACAGATGCATCGGAATTACATATAAAAGAGTTAATTAACCATGGAACTTAAAATCACATAGACAATGCGGAAATAATCAGAAGAACACAAAGACCATGACACAATGATTTGATTACGGAGCTCATCCAATTTTGACTATGTCTCCGGGCCTTGTTTAATAGTGGGTAGGCCTTCTTTTTATTAGTGTCATAAAAGAGATAAAAGTACAACAACAAGAAATTTCAACCCTTATACCTCCAAGTTGATATATGGGCAGAGAATGGAGAGACCAGCTTTGAAAACAGACAAAACCACTGAACTCTTGGCAAAAAATAGTGCAAAACGCTTATCCAAACTCTCAATTTCGATAATCGGGCCTTCTGCAACCTTCTCGGAACCTCCTTGCTGCTCAAGGAAAGGTTTTAGCTTGCTGCCATTGTCAGGGTCTTTTGTATGCAGTAAAATTTATGTATTCGGCCAATCCTCTCCTACCTTTCTTCGACACAATAGTCATATATATAATATCATGGCGGAATCCCCAAAATCGGGGCAGTTTCAACATAATACCCAAGGTTAACAGGCGAGAAGCAGGCCTGAAGGATTCACGGCAACCACCCTTCCGCAATAGTAAGCCATTGTCTAGCAACCTATTTCAATGGTGCATGAATCTCTACAGTGGTTCATCGATGGTTCTAGCTTATCGACAAATAGTCAAATGCCTAGACACAACATCTTGTGATAACTATGGACCCGACAGGAAGACTCACGATATAACATAATGTCTTCGCATTCGGCACTCTTCTTGTCCTTCCCTTTTCCTTTCTTCTGGAATTTTCCATGCTGAGGTTTGAATGGCATCTTCTTGGTTTGGTCATCTCGATCATTCTTGCCTCGGCTTTCAAGATGTATAGCTTTAACGTTGGTAGTATCAATTGAAGTAGGCTCGAGTAGTAATAACGTGTGTTTGATATAAATATGCAGCGCACCTATGTACTTAGTTACAGTTTTGGCTGCATGTAATGAGATGCCCAGATTTAGTGCTTGTTTTTGAAATTCTTCCGTGAAGCTTTGTACATTCTGGCCCTTACCTTGCCTTAAATATTTCCAGTCCATAAGTGCCTTTTTCTTATAAACCAAAGGGTAGAATTGGTATTTTAATGCAAAAATAAAACTATAACAAGAGGACAGAAGGTTACTTGACTTTGTGTTGCCCTTCTGTAACTTTCTCTCCCACCAAATGAGAGAAGTGTCGCAAGAGATGCTAACTGGAATTTCGCCTCATCTTCTTCGATCTACTAGATTCGGAAGTAAACCTCTATTTGTTTGATCCAATTATTGAGTTTTTTTGCAATACATTCTCCATTGTACATGGGCATATCGAACTTCACGTCTAACTTGAAGAACGGTTTCTTAGAGGTCTATTTGGAATTTCTATGAGAGTGATGAGAACTATCACTAGAAGAAGGAGAGGGAAGAGGATCTTCTCCACCACCTTCCCGATTTTTTGATTCATGATCATTGACATCCTTCTTCTCATGCCCAAGTGCCTTCTCATACTCTACGAACAACTTGTCTACTTTTCCTGCCATATTGTAGAATACCTTTCAGAAATTATGTTCCTCTTTCCAATGAGCTTCTTCGTTGGCCATGTTTCTTATTTGTTGTGCACGTCCTGCTTTAGGATCAAAGGACTTAAGAGTTCCTTCTCCTTTTTGCAGCTTTTTCTGGGTTAGCATAAACTCATGAAATTCACATATACAAACACCTGCTCTGATATCAAACTTGATCTAAGATCTTTTACTTACATATGCATTGGAATTACATATAACAGATTTAATTAACCACGGAACTTAAAAGCACATAAACAATGCAGAAATAATCAGAAGAACACAAAAATCATGACACAATGATTTGATTATGGAGTTTGTCCAATTTGGACTATGTCTCTAGGCCCTGCTCAATAGTGGGGAGGCATTCTTTTTATTAGTGGCATAAAAGAGATAAAAGTACAACAACAAGAAATTTCAACCCTTATACCTCCAAGCTGATAGATGGGTAGAGAATGGAGAGCCCAACTTTGAAAACAGACAGAACCACTGAAGTCCTGGTGAAAAATAGTGCAAAAATGCCTATCCAAACTCTCAATTTGGATAATCAAGCCTTCTGCAACCTTCTCGGAACCTCCCTGCTGCTCAAGGCAAGGCTTTGGCCTACTGCCAGGGTTAGGGTCTGTTGTATGCAGTAAAATATGTGTATTCGTCCAGTCCTCTCCTTCCTTCCTCTGACACAACAGTCATATATATAATATCATGGCGGCATCCCTCAAAATCAAGGCACTTTCAACATAATACCCAAGGTTAGCAGGCGGGAGCGGGCCTGAAGGATTCACGGAAACCACCCTTCCGCAATAGTAAGCCATTGTCCAGCAACCCATTTCAATGGCATATGACTCTCGATGGCAGGTTCATCGGTGGTTCCAACTTATCGACGGATAGTCCAATGCCCAGACACAGCATCATGCGATAACTATGGACCCGATAGGAAGATTCACCATATAACATAATGTCTTTGTGTTTGACACTCCTATCGCATTATCGCAATTAGTGTGAAACCCTTGGTGCAATGGTTAGCACTCTACAACATTTGCGGACTTTTCGGGTCTATTAATCACACGTATAACATTTCGGGTCTAGGCCCCTTATCGCAGTATAGCAGTATCACAATCGGCGCCCACCGCAACATCTCAATCTAAACTTTTCCCCTAAACTGTATCGCAACCATCCCTTTTGTGAGATTGTGATATGTGTTGTATATCGCATTTCAACTAAGTCTTGTTGGGGCCAATTCATAACTCCTCTGGCTTGCGATATGCGATATCACAATCGCAGCGGGGAATGCCAGGGGCCGATTCTCCTTAAGTCATTCCTCCTTTTCGCCGATATGTGATATGCGGGGCCTAGTGGAAACCTTCCACATGGCGCACCCTCATTCGCTGAAAATTTTCCATGTCATCTTCTCCCTACTACCTGGACAAATCAAACTCAAACTTTGACTTGTTCTAACTTTGTCATCTGGACTTGGATTTGAGTGTCATTCACACTGTTGGAATCAGGATGATGAGCACTTTGATTCAATGCTAAGTTTATCCAGATTCTGCCACTTTGATTTTTTAGCCTTTCACCATGCCACTAGTACTTTTCTGAAGATCCACGTGGATCAGCCTAAGATGCAAGAATAATAAGCTAAATTAATAAGATGATGCATGCTTTTTTGTACTAGTAAACCTAGTAATAGGAAACATGCTCTATATCACACCTTACTTGTGCCCAATCATCCTTGGGAAAGAATATCCATGCAATTTGTGGGAGGTTTAACAACAAACAGGAAGAGACATGACCACCTATTCGTGGAAGTTAACAGGTTTAAAAAGATGTGTATTTTGAAGCCCTATAAAAATACCATAAGTGGGAAAGAAGCAGCAAAACTTGTTCTTTGGATAGGTCTGGGTGCACTTTGGGATATCAAGGAGCATTGCTTCAAAAAGAGACATGATATTCATTAGTTCATTTTGGACTACATTGTGGGAGAATATGGACATGAAGTTGGAGATGTTTACAACATTCCATCCTCAAACATATGGGGAAATGGAAATAGTAAACCAGACTTTGATGCAACTTCTGAGGGGTTACAGTTAGAAGCATCCAAATAATTGGGATGAAAATTTGGTATATATACAACACTCTTCTAACGGAGTAGTCCACACTTCTACTAGTAAGTACCCATTTTAAACTTGTACTGGATATTTTCCACCTTCACCTTTGAATATATGGGAAGAATGAAGGAATAAGTGAGGATCTTGAAGGAGATGCCTTGAGGGCTGATTTTTTTGTAGAAAAGATTAGTAAAATTCATACATAGGTATAGGAGACACTGCAAAAGTCATAGGAAAAATACAAGGCCATGCATGATCAACACATAACAGAGAATTCATTCAAGGTGGGAGACAAAGTATGGTTACAATTGAATAAGCAGAGGCTAAAGGGTACTAGTAAAAAAATCAAGGATCTATGGTATGGTTCCTTTGAAATACTGGAAAAGGTGGGAGATAACACCTATAGACCTGGTTTATCCCCATATATTTACATAGTTATGAATGTGGATAATTTGAAGCTCTATGAGACTTCCATGCTAGATCAGGAAGAGAAGCAAGTCCTACCTTCTATAGAAGAATTGACACCACATGCTCAAGTAGAGTTGACAGAAGATACAGTTTTGCATAAGAGGTCTAGAACTATAAGACAAGGGAAGTGTGGCCTTTGGAAAATTGGGTTAAAAGGATAATTTCCATTCAAATCTAAATTGTACACCCAAGAGAAGGTAAAGGAAATATTTTCTCACCTCATTTAGTAGAACCTTTTCAGGACCAAAAGCCTCCCAAAATGGGAAGGTATGATTTAGATTGGATCATTATATAGTTTTTCATCCATCATGATGTTTTAAAAGTGGAAACAATGGAGGAATCAACTCACATGACCATTTTTACCATTGGGACCCAGTTTGGCAAATCGGGGTTTGAAACCTTCCAGGAGCATTTTGAGGCATTAAATGAAGTTTTTTAGGGGTAATAAATTTCCTATTTAGTGTGACACCTTATTTTCAAATTCTACACTTGGATGCATTTCCAATGACGCAATAATCTCCTCAATCAGATTTTGTATAAAAAAGTTATGTCACTCAAAGGTTGACCTTCCTGTTTTCACCACCATAATTTCGAGAAGATGTCGTGTCAATACCCATAACTCATGGAAAATGGGCTAGCCACGTGATTATGAAAAATAAGACTCTATAAGATTCTATCTTATAACTATGGTTAAGAGGTGATGTAGTATAACCTAACCACTAATGGGCTATTGGGTTGTGTTATAAATGGCCCACTATGAGGAAAAGGGGTTCCATTCTTTTCGAGTGCATTTGTTCCATAGATGAGAAAAACTAGTTGAGCGATAGAATATTGAGTACATAGAGAGGATTTGTGCATTGTAGTAGCCTGTGGGCCAAATTCCATACTTCTTTGTACTCACAACCATTTTTTAATCAAGGAAAGCGAGCAGAGTGGATTCACCTTCCAACTTGGTTTTCTCCCTAAGGGTTTCCCAGGTTATATCTTGTGTCAAATAGTGGTTTGTGATTTTTTATTTCATTTTTCTCTAATTTTTGCATAATCTTAATTTGCATTAATACACAATTAACAATAATCTACATATCCATAAATGTAAAAAGGAATAAAACCCTAATAGTGTAGATTTAAGATTTTTTTAAAACGGTTTTATCATATATGTTTTGACAAATTGCCTAGTTGAATATCCATGACACTTTACGGATCACTATCAGAAATATATCAAGTCTCTTGGAAATCCCACTTTCCCCCACCCACCCATTACTCAAAGTTGGACCAATAAGTGTGGGACAAACATTGATAAGGTTTGATTCTTGAATCAACTAAGAAAAAAACTATGCTAGAGGGTCTAATTAAGACCTAACAACCCAAAATTCAGAAGAAAGTATGGTGAAATTAATATCCCCAACTAAGATAAGTGTAACATATCCCCCATCTATCCCATAGCCCATGCTAAGTGTAGGATAAGGTGGTATTGTCACTAACTCAACCCCAATAGCCCAATCATGGAAATGGGGTCATAAAATTATGTCATTTTTGAAACTCCTCGAAACTCAAAATAAACATTGTCATTCAACCTGTCTCATCGAGAGCTCTTCGATGATATAAAATTTTCCTCAATCTGATTGTTAGATGAAAATATATGGTCATTCAAATATTTTCACAATAACCTCTTATCACGTCACTAAGATCTTCCATGTGACACCCATGTGGCATCCCATCTCACTTCCATGTCATCACCTGAGCGAGTCCACCTCAACGGTCTACCCCCTTGGTATTCCCTAATGGCATATGCTAGAGTTGAGGGGTTGACATCTATTGGTCTTGGCCCTTTTCAAGTGTGCCACTTTACCCCTGTCCCAAAACGTTTGAGATCACGAGACGCCAATGTAGTTTTTGTAGACTACTATGAATCCTTTCCCATCTTGGGATGTAAAATCCTTAGCCCATTTCTTGTGTGCCCAAATCTTCGATGCTGAGATGACGTCATCGCTAAGATGACAACCTTTTCGTCACTTAGTGGAAAAATTATTTGTCTCGGGATGGAAATCTCGACTGTTTCTCGCTACCATACTCCTGAAGGCACTAAGATGACATCAACCAAATATGATTTTACTCTGATGTCATGCTAATGTTGTCCTATCCATGTGGCCTCCTCTAGATTGCCACATGTCACCTAATTTTGGGCCACTTGACCCCACCAGAAAGGCCACTCGAACATGTCATGTGGCAACCCTCCTAGATACCACATCACTCTCTAAGTGTTGATTTTCTAGTGAAATTAGGGTTAGCACAATATTTCTGAAATTCAGATAATTACTTTTGATGTAGATATTATTTTATCTTATTTAAATATATCATTCAACAATTATACTTTAGACATTCAACAATAGAATAGTAGTGATCACAATAAAAAAAAAAAAGACAATATTTACTCTGGGAAAAGCCCAACAACCTTTTCAATAGAGAAATTGTTTCTATTCAATAAGAGACACACTGTCAAACCTCGTCTTCTCCTCCAAGTCTTGTCACCCAAATTGATCTTGCACTTCATTCTGCCTAATTGATCTAGAAATTTTGACCTCCCAACAACTGTCTAGTAGCCCAGAATTTATGCCCTCTAAAGTTGCCTAGTAACCCAAAAAAATTTGACTCTCTTGAAGTTGTTGCCCTCAAAAAATGTGAATTATAGAGAGAGACATCTATCCACACATGCAAGTTGATGAGAGGGAAGAGAGAGAAACTCAACCTTCTTTATTTGTCCTTCTTGACCTCCTTCACTTGCCCATAAGTTGTCTCTTGAGAGAATAATGTGAATTTTCCAAATCAGGAGCTCGAGTTGCCTTTGTATAGTAGTCTGTCTCGGGTGAATAGACATGTCTCTTGGACAAGGTCGAATTGACTTAGAGGGCAGTTGACTTGTCACTTTTTGAAGCCAAAAATTACATTTCAAAAAATTTAATTTACATCTTGTAAAAGTCACAATGGGATTTTGACCCAAGATAATTTTTTCTTGACTTAAGCATTTATAAATATGCTTTACAATGATAAATACAATTACATCAATTGAGAAAAAGTACATTATGAAGACTGACCATAGTTACAAATTCAACACCAAGTCCACATCAAATACCACCATGGCTTAGGTCCTATCTAGGTTCCTGAACCTTTTGCAGATTCAAATTAACTTATAGAGTAATTTGGTGTTTTTCAGCCATAGGCCTCCATCCGACGACTACGATGATTTGATCACCAATGATTTGGATTAAAATGTGGACCCCCACCTTGCTAACATGGCAAGTGTGGGTCCACTATCATGGTTCACAAGGTCCCATCCAATGGTTGCATAGTGCTAATAACTCTGATAGCCTCGATTAAAACTTGGACCCCCCTTCCCTAGCTGATATGGCAAGGGGTGTTCTGTTATTAAACCTCTACCGTTAATTGACACATGACCCTTCGTCACCGATTTATCTGTGTGTGTGTGTGTGCATGTGTATGTGCATAATGGGATGCCTTCAACACTTAGCCATTTTAATATACATCAGGCCTACTCTTATTTTTCCCTTCATTCGACGACTGTGGTGTTCTTAGCTAATCAATAGTCCATATTAGAGTGAGGGCCACCCCTTCCCCCTTGTGAGGTCAATGGTGGAGGGGGGGGGTCCTCATTCAGAGTTTTGTTCTTGGTTCCATATTTTTATATCAACATCAAATGTTCCACCAAAATCTAATCCAGATAATGAGAGGAGGATACCCCCATGAGATACATAGATAAGGGGGGGTCCCTCAACAGTGTTCCAACCTATCAAGGTTACGCTCCACCCTCGACGTATTCTGAGTATGTGTGTGTGTGTGTGTGTGTGTGTGTGTGTGTGTGTGTGTGTTTGTGCATGTATATGTTACTCCTCCTGAGCTTTGAAATGATATAATGGCCTTTATCTCTTGAGATATGTGTTGAGAAATCAATAGTCTTGTAGATTAGGGTTGATTTCTCTTTCTTGATAATTACTTGTGAATTTTGTTCACTTTTATATTAAATTTTTATGTTATCTTTTGTCATCAAGTAATTACCAGAAGTACAAAAAACATTATTATCACAAGAGACAAGAACACAAAGATACAAGCTCCAAGCCAAGGCAAAAACCCCACAAGGGGGAAAACCCAAAAAAATCCTCTTCTTATAGAATCATATCAAAGTGAGATATCTAAGACCCAAAAACAAGACAAATACAACCATATAGACCCAAGTAAACCCTCCTTCATTCCATGTCCATCAAACCATAATCAAACAAAAGTCAAAGATGAACAAATCTCATAAATCCGGTCATTTCTTGAAATTTCGGCCCCTGAAATTTCAGCCTTGTATTATCACAAAAGTTGCTTTAGAAACTCGCACATGTGAGTAGAAATTAGGGAAAAAATAGAAATTATATTTCTCCTTAAACTTCACTTTCTCTCCTTGACTTTCTCGTTGAAAATCTTCTTATCTTAGCACAAAAATTGAAGTGGTAAGTGAGTGTTCCAATGAGGTCGAACTGTTGTCTATATATACACATTCAAGAGGTCAAATAGTTGCCTCTTCTAGGCCAACTCATCTACGCAAGGGCAACTTGGTTTTGTGGTGACAAATTGACTCTTTTTTACTCAAAATAATTTATTTTATTTTTCTCACAAATAGTCCAAATGGGACTTTGACACATGACAAATTTTCTTTTTGAATCAATAAACCCTAGAAGCATGAAGAAAATGCCTTAACTATAAAATATACTAATAATAATAATAATAATAATTCTTTTTTCTTTTTACAAGAAATAAATATTGATACAAGTATAATGATAATTATGAATATTGAACCCATTTACTTTTTAACTGCTCCCTCTTAACTAGGGAGGTATTCATAATTACACAACAAGATACAAGGATACTCTCAAACTATAATATTCTCCTAAGAAGAGTTTGGATTAATAAGCATCATCAAGCATCAACATCATAACCAACATTATCAGTTACAATATAGTAAGGCCTTGACTGATAATCTCTAACTCTCCACTATATTAGAGCACAATGTTGGGAGGCATACATTTGGACACCGTCGTCGCCACCTCTCAAGGCACATACCCCATCAATATGTTCACCAGGTATGTCCTTATAGGACTATTCTTATCTTGGATTCCTAGTCCCCAAATAATATCGGTCCTCCTTAGGACTACTCTTATCTTTGATACCCTTCCCTATCCTAAAATATTATCGGTCCTTGGGACTACTCCTATCTTGGATTACAAATTCTCAAGGAGTATTGGTCCAAATGCTTATCCAATCCTCCATTCTCCTTACCAGTTCCTTCACTAGGATTACGGTTGTTAGTCTTGTCCATAGTGCATGACACATGGAGAATACATTGTCCACCATCACTCCCACTCAACCAGGGAGGAGATCTTTATTCCCTCTCAACCAGGGAGACATAACCACAAACCTTATCTTGTCTCGTCATCAGCTACTTTTTCTTCTGTGGAGATCTAGTTGTAGTTGCAGGGTTCCTATCTCGCATCATATTATACCAAGCTTCGACCTTCCTGGAACCTTGTCAATTTTCATATAGCTCTAAAATGTTATCAAGTAGTTCATCAAACATCTTATGGAGCCAAACTCTTTCAATGGTTATCACACAAGCCTTCATATACTTTATCTTCATGACAAGGTTTTTCCTTCATCCTTTTTCAAGAAATTATATCAACTTCCACTAATCATCAATAACATCTTTGTCAGCAATAGTACTTATCAAATCAATCAATGTAGAGCCAATTATATCTCCCTCTTTCCATCCGAGGAAAGTGAACTTCTCCTAGATCAGTATCAAGCCCATCATATCATCAAGTTATCAACAAATTATCTCATGACTTCCTGTATCAATTTCGCAGCCTTTCCTACCTTTATAGTTTACACGTTTTTGTATATTCTTCCTAGATGTCATATCATATCCCAAGCATTATTATAGTTTCCAAATCAATCAGGATGAATTTTAGCTAGGATACAAAATCTTTCATGTCAATTTTTGTTGTTATCTCCCTCTAAGGTCAACAATACTTCCTTCATATACAAGTTCTATCAATGACGTGTTCCTGGATCGAATCAATCAGTTGTTAGTACAATGATATTAGAACTCTTCTTCTTCTTGTTGATGAGCACCAGTATTGCAGCAAGAATGTTGCAACTCATGGAGCTACCATCTTTAATTTATCAACCCCGAGTTCGTACAAACTTGGAGGTGATAGTGTTGTATACACAAGTAAAAGTGATGGTTCTGCCTTTTGTCACTGTTCAGCTGGCAAGAGACCACTAGGGTTTTCAAGCCAGACTTCTATGGATTCAGAAGAAGCTTGATAACTAATGAAAGAAAGAGGAATCTACTCTAAGAGAAAGCTTATCTACTGCAATAATGAAAGAGACTGAAACTCAATGCTAATACACACCATTTCCTAACTAATTATTAAGAAAATATGCTTTACAATAATGCCAAGCTAACATGTATGAAATGCTACTGTCCTTAGCATGGAAGTTCAAAACATCAAACATTACTGCTATGCATGTAAAGAATTGAAATAAATTTATTTTGTTCTTTTTATTCTTTTTATGGAAAATCAAGTGTAAACCCTAATCTCTTTTGGTGATGTGGCAGGTGGCTTAGTGATGTTGGTGGATGGTTGGTAGATTTAGGAGATGGTTGGAAGGTTTGGGAGACCCTTGGGTGACCTAGTGTGGCTTCCTAGAGGTTTTCCCTCAATTCGGCCTCAAAACAGGCCACTACGGGAAAACCTACAAGATGTACTATAAACCTACAGGAATCCTTGTATTTCTACAGGATACAGCCGAGAGAAAAACGATGGTTGATGGAGGTGATGGAAGGCTTAGGGAAGGCGGTGGATGGGTGGAATGAAGTGAGAAAATGCCTATGATCATTCAGAACTCAAAACCAAGGTTAGGAGATGGTTGGATTCACTCAACATGCTTGGAGGAATTTCTATGTAAAATGATGAGATTGGTGAAGATCTTGGTGAAAGAAAGGAATGATTATGGGTGGATGAAGTTGGAAGGTGGTTTCTTGCTATGAGATCTCTTTATATTTCTGAAGCACCTTCTCTACATCAAACATTTATAATTTCCAAAAATTCATGTAAATAAGAAGAATTCTAACAAGCTAGAAAAGTAGAATTTAAAGAACTAGTTGTCTACTTCATGCATGAGGAAAATTGCTGAATAAGATGGAATCATGGATGAGATCTACTATAATAATTAATATGGAAGAGATGGTAATAAAATCCTACACTTGCAAAATTGATCAAATGCTGGTTCAAGTACAGTAAACTCTAAATCTTATGAGAAAATGGAAATCTGTCTTTTTGGGGTTGCATAAGGGTCTTTTCCTCAAATCATGATCCTTGAGGGAAGAGGTGAGGCCAAGACACCTATTGATAGCTTTGTGGTGCTCCTTTTATCCCTTATAACCTGCTACTGAAGTAAAGCACAAATGGAAGCAAACTAATAAACAACTAATCAAATCTACATTATTTGCAATGAAATACTTCTAAAGACAATTTAACCATGAATCTTATGAAACTAAGCCAAGCATATAGATACAAGAAGAGGAGCCTATGCTGCTAGGGTTGGGCCCTAACCCAAGAGCTTCAGCCCTTTGAGTTAACTCAGTGTTGGATCAAGAAAAATCTCATTTTCATTATCAAAACAGAAAATTACATCAATGTCTTCCACAAGTTTGGAGCTCGAAAATAACTAGTGTTTTTACAACAAAAATTTGAATCCTAATGAGGCTCTAGGCCTATCTACTTATACAACTGAATTCCCCAACGAATTCCTTAAATCTTGGGAGGCTCGGCTCCCAAACTCGAGATGAACTAACTCTTTGTTTATCACTTGCTCGGGTGCCTTTTGATCTTCATGACTTGGTTGATTGCACTCCGAGCTGGTGTGATTAATGGAGGAATATTTGAATGGGGGAGGAGTAAATGAGGAGGATTTACCTCCTACAATCTCTTTCAAACCTACATTCAATGCATATTAGTCCACTAGGCATAATATCTCACTTTAACTCATCTCATTAAACAAAATATAATCAAAACATGTAATAAATTGTGAGAATAGTTTATTTTACTAGCTAGGAGGTGAATTAAGGCCCATATAATTACCGAATGATGAGTCTCATCATCACCCCCTACTGAAAGTGTTGCTCATCCTCTGAGCAACTTAATTGACATCCATGTCTTTCATAGCTTTAGTGGCCTCCCTGACATCCCATGCTTCTGTTGTGGTTTCCTCTTCTTGTGCATAGAATCCTGCTCTCTTTTCTACCTCCTCCCACTGCTTTCTTTCTTCTTCTTCCTTCATTCCTTATAACATCCCCAAGAGAAATGGTGGACTGAGTCTCAAGCCAATCCAATTGACTTTGAGCCTTTCGATGGATTGCTTGTACATGGGTGTCATGTTCAATGCTTCTCTCATCCTTTGAGGAGAGTGGTACTCTTTGATCTTCAAATTGTAAGGAAAATTATTCCATCTCCTTAGGCAAGCTTGCATGTTGTCATCCCCTAACAATCTGAACATGTCCTCAAAATGTGTAATGGATTTCTCTTCGGCAGCAAGATACCTGGGTGCAAGTTGAGGATCATTTGCAATTAAATTATGTGTGCTAATGATAGCCATTGGATTGGATTGCTCAACTCTGGTCATGAGAGGCTCTGTTTTTTACCTTGCCAATATCCTCTTCATTTCTGCAGCCCTTACTTCCTCATGGTTCATCCATGGTTCCAAAGCCATCAACTGTAAATCCCCTAGCTTTGCATGAGGGTCCCATACATTCATGTTTGTCAAAGCCATGTTATGCAAGTAGAACTCAGACATTTTAGCCCTATCCTCTAATGTACTTTGATTACAGAGATTAATGAAATGTCTATAATCCTGGAATGGCATGGTGCCTCTCTGTGCTAGGGTCTTGATTTGGAACTTCAGTCACTTTTCCTTAAGGTATAGTGCATAAGACTTAGCCAGCATCTTGCACTAGATTGCTTCCAAAGATAAACTGGCCATCGATGCCAATTGATTCTCTCTTTCTTGCAGCTATCCTTTCGACCATGCATTTTTTGCCTCCAACTGATTTTCATTATGGCCTCTCTGTCCCTCAAGCTACTTAGTTCCCTTCCCATCTCTTTGAGCTTCTCCTCCATATTATCAATGTCCTCCACTCCCTTGGACTTGGAAATCTGCATCCATCTATGAGTTCTGGCTCTTTCTTTCTCAAGCTCAAAGAATAATGGAATGGAAAAATTTTGTGGAATGACCCTGCCCCCCTCAATAAATCTGTAGTAAGAGTCAAGGTTAGGTTGAGGAATAGGTTCCCTTATCTCTTGGTCCTCTCTCTTTGTTTCTAGCTGCTTACTTCTTTCCTTATCCAATTTTTGAGTTTCCTGTAGGACTGCCTCTGCTTGCTATAGGTCCTGTTGTGTGTCCTATAGCATGCCTTTTCCTTTGGATGTAGTAGACCTGGTTACAGGACTTCTCACATAGGTGATAGGAGACTTAAGGGAGGTTTGTGCTGAGGATCCTTCTTCTTGAGTTTTTATAGTGGGGTCCATCTTCTCCTGCTATTTAGGTGAGTCCTGAATAACAATGGGAACCTTGGTTGGAGTTAGGGGTTTTCCCTGCCTTATCCTTGTGCTTTTCCTTGTTCTGAAGTATAAGGGGGTTTGCCTCTGTCTTTTTCCTTTTTGTTTGATAGGGGTGCTAAGGGTAGTGAGGGAAGTTGCTGCCTCTCTCTCAGTGGGTTCTGGAGACAACCTAGGTGACTCCTCCTTGTCTTCTGCCTCCTCTTTTCCATTGCTCTTTTTACCTATGCCTTTCCCCTCTTCTTCTCCTTCTATATCCTCATCTTGTTTTTCAGTTTTGTCCTTGACATCTTCCTCTATTTCTTCATCACCTTCCTTCTCTTTCTCTTCCTCTTCATCCTCATCTATCTCCTCTTCATCCCTCTCTGTTTCTTCTCCATCTATTTTTGTCTCTTCTTCATCCTTATCACTGACAGTAGGGCTAATATGATATGTGAGGGCTTTGATATTCTCATCTATCTGCATGTCTATGAAAATTGCCCATTGGATAGGTATTTTGAGGTTTTTTAGGGCTACTTCTATGATGATTCTAATTAACCCATGGTGGGCTAATTGTTGGTGGTTTCCTTCCTGCACCTTTATGCTTGTATTTATCAATGATTGCAGAAGGAAGTATGGTATGTTGATCATGTGGTGAGGAGGTGTTTCTGCTCTAAATCTCAATTCTTCAAGGACCTTAAAGTGATAACCATAAACCACACTATACCTACCTTCACATGATTTGTATTTTATAAGGTGGTGGCTTGCCTCATTCCAGGGGTATGGTAGGCTTGTTCTCCTTACTCCATTCTTGTCCTCAATGGGCTCCTCTCCCTCTAAAAACAATTTCTTCTTGGCAGTCTGGCTATCTCCCTTGTCTTCCTTTCTTCAAGGCACTCCTAGGGGAAGTGTGGTAATTCTGTTTATGAGTTTAGGGGTGAACTCGATGGAGAGGCTTCTCACCACAACAGTGGCATGGGTTCTGGTTAGTGGAATGGGGGAGAGAGAAAAATCTCGGGCCACCTCATCATCATACCCCCTCAATTTCTCAAAATACCCGATCGAATCATGCCTTGTGAAGATTTCTACCACACGAGACTGTTGGTGAATTCTCACAGTGTTAATGGGCTCCCTTCTATTAAACCCCCCAGTCATTTTGTCTGGTGAATTTTGAGGAGAAGAGATGGTTAATACAAATTTTAATGGAGGAGGAAATGTGACTGAAATACTTGAGGAGACAATTCCCTTACACATCTATCAAATTCACTCAAACTAGGAGATTTTTTTGTTCTATTCACTTGGAAAAATGGAAGGAAATGCAGAGCCTACCTCCTCATGGTGTTTGTTGTAACCAACCCCTACGTTTTCCCTTCTGAAACTATTCTCAGCCAATCCTGTAGAATGTCTAACTGTATCCTGTAGGATTCCTGTGTAATCTTGTAGGAAATCCTATGTGATCCTGTAGGAAGTCCTGTGCAGGAGAAAGATGGAATTTTTCTCTTATGTAGGTTGCTTGGTTAGGAGATTGATTTTGCTAGAGTGAGCCTCGAGGAGATGAATGCATGGGTGCATGGGGATCAATGATTATTTCCTCTTATGGTTGAGTTGAGCGAGGTGGTGTGCTAGCAGACGAGGTACGATTTTTCTATTTTTGGACGGTTGGTCCCCACTACCACCTCATCTTTCCCTTCTCCTCATAATCAACTCCCACTTCGGGCATCCGTAACCTTAACTTCTTTCGTGCTCCTCCTCTTTTTTTTACTTGATCGCTGCCACGTGTGGGAGGACCAATTCTTTTGTATTTGTCGACCGAATGAAGGTGGCCAAGTTAACTGGCCACCTTCTGCTTATAAACCAACTCGTTCACAGCCTTTACATATTTTGACTACATTATGAAAATGAGAGAGTGAAGCGAGATACTTACTTGTGGTGATAATATCTTGTTGCAGTTTGTTGAAGACATGAGGTGCTTGTTGTGTGTTGGCTGCATGTTATTTTTCCTTCCTCTTTTTTTTTATTGCCTTCTGATGATTCCCTTGATGTGCAGGTATGTTGCTCTGGAGCTTCTTCTGCCCTTGGATATTCATGCTAGAAGCCTGCTGCTACTCATGATTTTTATTCTGTGGGATAGGCTGCTACAGGATTTCCTACACGATGTCCTATAGCTGCTTCTCCCTCAGAATTTTAATCATTTCTTCTGTTGGGACTTTGAGGATGATGACATGGATAGAGAGGAGGTCTATGAGTGTGAACAATGAGAAGTACACTCAGGTGTTGTTCCCTTCTGCTCCGTGTTTCATTTTCCTTTGTGTTTTCTCTTGAAGACTGTGAAATTTATTTGAAAACTGTTTATTTATTTATTTATTTTTAATGATGGATGCAAGGGTGATCATGGTGGAGAGAGGTATGGTAATGAAGTTATGATGTAGGTTTTTTATTTTTGACATGGGAAGGTCATTTTATTTCCCTAGGGTTACTCAGTTTAGGATTCTGAAGCCATTGTAATTTCTACAGGATCATCCTGTAGGTTTTTAGGGGATCTTGTAGGTTTACAGGGAATCCTGTAGAAAACACAGTACCCTTGCAAACTGAGGCAAATGAGTGAAGAATATGAAAGGAATGGTGGAATGATGAAGGATAATGGATGGAGAACAAAAATATGAGTAGAATAGGTTCCTTTTTTATTCCCCTTTGCTCTCTGATCATCCTCTTGTTGCCCTGCAAATATTTTTTCATGATTTTTTTCTTTTCTTTTTTATTTTTATTTTTAAACAACTAGCCTGCCTCCAAGAGGTTTTCATTCTAGTTGCTTGCCCTGGGTGCCTCAAGAGAGGTTTTCACCCATAGATCTTTTTATTTCCCTTTTTTTTCTTTTCTTTTTTGACACCATTGGGCCGCCCCAAGAGGTTTTCATCCCAATAGTGGGACTCAGGCGCCTCATGGAGGTTTTCAACTGAGTTTGTTTTTTTCTTTTTCTTTTCCTCAGTGATTTGATGAGGCAGGAGCTGAAACTTGCACCACCACCATCACTATTTTATTGATAACATCAATGAACTCTTGTTTCGATAATGGCCACTTATAAACTTTCAGTCTGTGCCCATTAACAAGTAAAGGAATGGCCTCTGCATCTATGGTTATGATCTGCACTGAACCATTATCATGACATCTCTCTATAACATAAGGTCCTAACCATCTTGTCCTTAACTTGCCCTTAAATTCTTTATATCTGGAATCATATAACAAAGCCCAATCACCTTCTTGAAATTGCTTGTCCTTGATGTTCTTATCATGCCAGATCTTCCTTTGAAGTTGAGTTACCTCTATGTGCAGGAGGGCCTGCATTCTGAACTCATCTAAACCATTCAACTGGACCAACCTCTCTTTTTGTGCACTGTTGAGATCTAGACCTAGTTGGGTTTCCATCCTCAATGTGTTATACTCAAATTCAATGAACATCAGGGCCTTTTTCCCATAGACCAGCTCATAAGGTTTGAATCCATTGGTGGTCTTCCAGGTGGTATTATAGGCCCAGGTGGCCTCAACTAGTCTATCTACCCAATCTTTCCTACTGTTGCTAACCACTTTGGTCAAGATGTCCTCCAACACTCTGTTGGTTACCTCCACTTGCCCATTAGCTTATGGGTGATAGGGAGTGGAGGTCCTATGCTTGATCTTGTGCTAAATGAGCAAGTCTCCAATCATGTTGGAGGTAAATTGGCTACCTAGATCAGTGACCAATTCTCTAGGGTACCCAAATTTGTAAAATACATTCTCCCTTAAGAACTCACCCACCTTCTCCTTTATTGCTTCCTTAATTGCCTTGGTTTCAGCCCACTTAGTCAGATAGTCAGTGCACACAATGATATACTGCTTTTTCTTGGAAGGAGGGTCAATAGGTCCAATGAAGTCCATGCCCCACTTGTCAAATGGCTCAAAAGTCACTTGAGGTTGCAGAGGCATTTCATCTCTTGGAGTAGGCTTTCCCATCCTTTAGCACTGATCACACTGAATAATATATCTTTTCACATCCTGATGAAGAGTGGGCCAATAATACCTAGCTTGTAACACTTTAAATGTTGTCCTCTTTGCTACAAAGTGACCTCCACAAGGCCCATCATGACAAGTCAGAAGGATGTCAAAGACTTCCTCCTCCCTAACACATCTTCTGAGAATTTGATCTGGGCCAAGTTTGAAGAGGTTGCCCCCAATCCAGGTGAAGGGGGTGCTCTTCCTCACAATCTTGCTTTTCTCTTTGGAGGACAAATTTGGTGGGAACTGTGCAAATACCAAATAGTTTGCTATGCTAGCAAACCGTGGAGAGAAAACTAAGATGACGAATAAGTGCTCGTCTAGTAAATGATTATCAACCATTCCCTCCTCACCTGCAGGCAAAGTTAATATGGACAAAAAGTCTGCAATAACATTTTCGTTGCCAGGCTTATCAACAATAGTTAGATCAAACTGCTATAATAAAAGTAACCATCTAATAATCCAAGCATTCACATCAGGTTTATTCATTAAATATTTGATTACAGCATGGTCAATACGTAAAAATGTTGATAGCCTATAATATAATGGCTAAATTTGTTCAATGAATGCACAACAGCTAGGAGCTCCTTTTTGGTCACTGTGTAGTTCAGTTTGGCCTTTGATAGATTCTTACTGATAAAGTAAATGGCATAAGGAAATTTCTCATCTATCTGGCCTAGGGCTTCTCCTATGGCTTTGTGTGAGGCATCAGCATGAATATGAAAAGGAAGGACCCAATTTGGGCCTCGAAGAATCGGTGCAGTGGTTAACTTGTCCTTCAAGGTGTTTAGGGCCTCTTGACAACTTTTTGACCATACAAACTCAGAGTCTTTGGCCAATAACCCAAATAAAGGAGAAGCCAACTTGTTGAAGTCTTTTATAAACCTTCGGTAGTACCCAACTAACCCTAGGAAACTTCTGAAATCTCTTTTCTTTTGTGGAGGTGAAACCCTTTGGATGATAGCTATTTTGTTTTGGTCCACCTGCAGTGCTTGCTGAGATATTGAATGACCTAGCATGGTCCCTGTAGTCATCAAGAATTCACATTTCTCAGGACTGAGAGACAAGTTCATTTCAATGCACTTGTGCAGAACCTTGCCTAACTTGGACAGAGCCTCCTCAAAATCACCTTCATAAGGTGTGAAATCATCCATGTAGATTTCTACCGCATCATGGACTAACTCGGCAAAGATACTCAGGACTTCTCTCTGAAAAGTGGATAGGCCAAAAGGAAGGACCCTATAGGCAAAAGTACCCCAAGGACAAGTGAAGGTGGTCTTATCTTGGTCTTTCAGGCTGATCTGGATTTGATTGTACCCGCTAAATCCATCTAAGAAAGAGAAAAAAAAAATCCCTACCAGGCCATCTAGCACTTGGTCGATGAAAGGTAGAGGGAAATGGTCCTTCTTTGTCACTTTGTTTAACTCCCTGTAATCGACACAAATCCTCCACTTACCATTTTTCTTTGGAACCAACACCAAAGGAGAGACCCAATCACTATCTGAGATAGGGTAAATGAATCTTGCATCTAGCAAGTTTGGCAGTTATTCTTTGACTATATCTTTAAGAGTTGGATTCATCCTCCTTTAGGGTTGTCGGACTGGCTTGCAA
Organism: Pinus taeda; assembly: GCA_000404065.3. Lineage (NCBI taxonomy): Eukaryota > Viridiplantae > Streptophyta > Pinopsida > Pinales > Pinaceae > Pinus > Pinus taeda. The sequence goes on along the minus strand of APFE030046717.1, from coordinate 91,668 downwards.
CCTTCCTTGATATAAATATGGTGAGTACACACCGAGGGGTGCACTCCCTTCATTTCTTGGTAACTCTAAGAAAAAGCATAGAGATGTTCCTTTAACATGTTGCACAACTTTTCTTCTTGGAGAACAAAAAGAGATGGATTGATTTTCAAAGTTCTCTCGGGGCTAATTCTATGGTTTTGACAGGAATAGGGTTGGAATCGGCTAAGCATAGATCAATTTGAGGGTTGTTTTGGGTTTCCTTTACTACTTCTTCTAAGGACAATGTACTAGGTGTTGGAGTTTGGAGTATGTGTTTGATCAAATAATTTTCATCATGTTGTCCCCTTCCCATGGTTGTTTCTAAAGTATAGAGTTGGGTGGAATAAAATTCACCTTCCTCCTCCTCTTCCAGCCAAAAAGGTAAGTCATGTTCTAGAGATGGCTAAGCAGGAGGGTATAGGACTAACTACTTGGACATATGCCCATTCTTGATTGTCATATTTCCAGTTCCGCAGATAATGTAAGCATCGGTAGTGGCTAACCAGGGCCTCCCAAGGATTAGAGGGTAACTAGTAAGCTTAGCCTTAGGCTGGAGAACTAGGAAATCTGTTGGGTATTCCCAAGAATCAATGGAGACCATCACATCCTTCACAATCCTTTCAGGGGTCACTGTGGAGCTGTCTACAAGTTGCAAAACTGTTGTGGTCTTCGTCAATGAACCTTGGAGGTTGAGCTTGAGCATGGTGTCCTTGGTCATCACATTAATGGCAGCCCCAAGATCAATCAAAGTGTGTGGGAAATTGGTGCCATTAATGTGCACATCTACTATAGGGCTTCCAGGGTCCAAATACTTTGGATAGATTACTTTCCCCAACATTAAGTCGGATAGTTATCCAATGACATTAATGGTAGGGGCATCTCTTCTTCGCCTCCCTGGATGCTTGAAGCACTTCTCCTTAATCAACCCTTTGTAAATAGGTACATATTTAATAGCTTAGAGAAGTAGAATTTTGACACATAGGTTTTTCAATTCTCCTGGAAGTTCAGTCTCTCCTAGGGTAGGGTGGAGTGATTGGGTTAATCTCTTAGGAAAGGGTGGTGGATTTACTTTAAGCACACTTTACTCTTTTTATTCCTCAACCTACCTAAGTGGAGGTGGAGGTTGGTTGTCTTGGAGTACTCTCCCAGATATCAGGTTGATTTCCTGAATCTCCACAATATGCTAGATATGATGTCTCTCCACTATATACTTGTTGTGCCTGTCTATTGTTTGGTTTTAGATTTGGTTGGGCAAGAATTTGGGGTTGTTTAGGTGGAGAAGAGTGTAAAAGTTGTGGTTGGGCAGTAATCTAGGGTTGTTTAGGTGGAGAAGAGTGTAAAAGTCGTGGTTGGGCAGGTGGTGAAGGCAATAAAGCTGGAACATTGTTGTATGGGGGCCTCTGCCCCTGGGGCGGTGCATTCCACTGAGGTTGTGGCGCAGCATATGGTTGAAATGACCGGATGGCTGGCTGGGAATGATACTGAGGTGCAAAGGACCAAGGAGGAGGTATAGACCAGGAAGGATGAACAGAGGGTCCCCAAGAAGGTATGGATGTGGTTTGGTTGGGGTTGTAATATGCATGGGATGACCCTTGCATGCCCTGCTGGTATGGCCTAGGCCCATGAGGTCTCCTTTGGTTTATGTAGCATAGTTGCTCAGTGACCCCTTCATCTCCTTGATATACAGCTTTGAGTCTAGGTAAAGAGGGGGACTTGTCTGTGGAGTGGTTTTCTTCACAGATTGAGCAAATTTTAATGGAATTCAATGGACATTCATTCCTAGGGTGCCTCTTGGTGCATCCAGGACAAAAAATGGCCAAGGCTCTCTCTGATTCCTCCTGCTTCCTCTTAATGTGCATAGTGTCCATATGTAGGGCAATGGTCTGCAACATCTCACTTTTGAAATCCTTCAGCATATTTCCAATTTCACCCTTGATGGATGAATTGGAAGAGGACGGACTGACCAGAGGTTGACTACCCCAACCCATTTTCCTGGATGCCCTAGAATGGTTTCTAAAGACAGTCTTGATATCCTTATAGGGTAATTGGTAGATATCCCCTCCTGATAACAAGTGTAGGGTATCCAGAATATCTTCCCTTACTCCTCTAAGCAGGACCAACTTCAGTGACTCAGGGTCAAGTGTGCACTTGGCCCTTTTGTAGCTAATATGGAATCTTTATTCATAATCCTCTAGGGATTCATCATTGCCTAAGGTCATCCTAAAAATTTCCTCTTTAGTGTCTTTAGACCTACAGTAGTCCTGATACTTGTTTTTGAAGGCTTGTTGCATCTGAGCCCAAGTTGTAATTTTATCTCTAGTTTAGCCCATGAACCAGTGCAAAGCTGCATCCTTGAGAGTGGATGGAAATAGTTTCAACTTCTGCTCATCATTTGTATAATCATAGGTTCGACATATGGCAACAAACTCAAATAAGAAATTGTCTGGGTATTCTGTAGTCAGGCCATGGAAATGAGGAAGGGAAGAAGGGTTTTTTTTTATATCGTAGTATCCCCATCGATTTCCCTGATGGGGAAGGCACCCTCAACTCTTTCTCTATTTCCTCTATCATTTCTGTTTTCAGCCATAGGTTCAGTAGGAATGGGTTCTCCTTCTTCTTCTTCCCCTGTAGGTTCTTCAAATATGTTTGGTTACTCACCTGAGGGTTCCTCCAGTTCACAGCCACTGAAGAAGAGGGAAGGTTGGTTGTTTGAAGTAGTGGGGGTATTTGGCAAAAATTTCCCTAAGTTATCCCTATTCCTATGAGGCATGAAAAATAATTTTTGTTTTGTTTTGTTTTGTGTTTTTTTAAACATGAAAGTAATTGCAAAATTGGAATTGCAGACTGAATGAAAACTACTGACTGAGTGAAAAAAAATTAACTACTTAATTGAAATCTTTCTTGTAGAATGGAAAGGAAAGCAAAGAATGCAGAATGAAAAAGGAAGTAGCTAAATTACTTTTGCATAAATGAAACTAATAGTGGAATATTAGAAACAAGAAATAGAATAAAGAAATCAGTAATCACATATTACTCAGACACCTCCCCAGCAACGGCGCCAAAAAGTGATGAGCACCAGTATTGCAGCAAGAATGTTGCAACTCCTGGAGCTACCAGCTTTATTTTATCAACCCGGGGTTCGTACAAACTTGGAGGTGACAGTGTTGTATACACAAGTAAAAGTGATGGTTTTGCCTTTTTTCATTGTTCACCCGGCGAGAGACCACTAGGGTTTTCAAGCCAAACTTGTATATATTCAGAATAAGCTTGATAACTAATGAAAGAAAGAGGAATCTACTCTATGAGAAAGCTTATCTACTACAATAATGAAAGCGGCCGAAAATCAATGCTAAAACACATCATTTCCTAACTAACTGCTAAGAAACTATGCTTTACAATAAGGCCAAGCTAACATGTATGAAATGCTATTGTCCTAAGCATGGAAGTTCAAAACATCAAACATTACTGCTATGCATGTAAAGGATTGAAATAAATATGTTTTGTTTTTTTTATTCTTTTTATGGAAAATCAAGTGTAAACCATAATTTCTTTTGGTGTTGTGGCAGGTGTCTTAGTGATGTTGGTGGATGGTTGGGAGTTTTGGGAGATGGTTGAAAAGTTTTGGAGACCCTTGGGTGACCTAGTGTGGCTTCCTAGATGTTTTCCCTCAATTCGGCCTCAAAACAGACCACTACAAGAAAACCTACAAGATGTACTAGAAACCTATAGGAATCCATGTATTTCTATAGGATACAGCCGAGAGAAAAACGATGGTTGTTGAAGGTGATGGAAGGCTTAGGGAAGGTGTTGGATGGGTGGAATGGAGTGAGAAAATTCATAGGATCACTCAGAACTCAAAACCAAGGTTAGGAGATGGTTGGATTCGCTCAACATGCTTGGAGGAATTTCTATGTAAAATGATGTGATCGGTGAAGATCTTGGCGAAAGCAAGGAATGATTATGGATGGATGAAGTTGGAAAGTGGTTGCCTGCTATGAGATCTCTTTATATTTCTGAAGCACCTTCTCTACATCAAACATTTATAATTGCCAAAAAGTCATGTAAACAAGAAGAATTCTAACAAGCTAAAAAAACAGATTTTAATGAACTGGCTGTCTACTTCATGCATGAGGAAAATTGTTGAATAAGATGGAATCATGGATGAGATCTACTGTAACACTGAACATGGAAGAGATAGTAATTAAATCCTACACTTGCAAAACTAATCAAATGTTGGTTCAAGTACAGTAAACTCTAAATCTTATGAGAAAATGGAAATCTATCTTTTTGGGTTGCATAAGGGTCTTTTCCTCAAATCATGATCCCTGAGGGAAGAGGTGAGGCCAAGACACCTACCGATAGCTTTGTGGTGCTCCTTTTATCCCTTCTAACTTGCTACTAAAGTAAAGCACAAATGGAAGAAAACTAATAAACAACTAATCAAATATACATTACTTGCAATGAAATACTTCTAAAGACAATTTAACCATGAACCTTATGAAACTAAGCCAAGAATACAAATACAAGAAGAGGAGCCTTTGCTGCTAGGGTGGGGCCCTAACCCAAGAGCTTCAGGCCTCTGAGTAAACTCAGTGCTAGATCAAGAAAAAGCTCATTTTCATTATCAAAACAGAAAATTACATCAATGTCTTCCACAAATCTGGAGCTTGAAAATAACTAGTGTTTTTACAACCAAAATTCGAATCCTAATGAGGCTCTAGGCCTCTCTACTTATACAACTGAAGTCCCCAACGACTTGCTTAAATATAGGGAGGCTCGTCTCCCAAAATCGAGATGAATAACTCTTTGTCTATCACTTGCTCGATTGCCTTTTGATCTTCATGACTTGGCTGATTGCACTTTGAGCTGGTGTGATTAATGGATGAATATTTGAATGGGGGAGGAGTAAATGAGGAGGATTTGCATCCTACAATCTCTTTCCCTTGTCCCATTCGAGTTTCAAACCTTAGTCTTTCCAAAATTCCTTGATTTTCTTTTCCAAACCTGCATTCAATGCATATTAGTCCACTAGGCATACTATCTCACTTTAACTCATCTCATTAAACAAAATATAATCAAAACATGTAATAAATTGTGAGAAGAGTTGATTTGACTAACTAGGATGTGAATTAAGGCCCATATAATTACCCAATATGAGGCTCATCACTTGTTAAAGGGTTTTTTCATATTTTCTCTTGATCATAAACTTCTCTGTATTTTCTGCCAAACTTCAAGTATTATTGTAATTGATAAGGATCTAACAACTTCCTCTTCTAGCTAAAACAACTAAACTTTCCTTTTAAATTGTGCTTTCTTCTTTTGATGCATACTCCCTTCTTTTCTTCGTACTTTGCTACGTTCTTCCAAATATTTTATCTATTAGTCAAGCTTAGATAGATCTTGTCTTGACCTGCAATCTTTGTTAGAACACTATGTAAGAACAAAAGACAAAGTCCGTAGACAAAAAATAGCAAGAGTAATAATGAGAGAGAGTATATACTTATCATTTTGAGGAGAGTCAACTCCCTCTTAATCTTTAACCTTTTTCTTCAAACCGTGTCCTCACATTAGCATGATGCCATACCTATCATTCTCATGATCTAACTTTTTCTTTTAACAATGGAAACAATTCGTTAAGGTTTCTATTTCTAGGGTTTTCTAACCCAAATCTTAGTTAGGGTTTATGAACCCTAGATCCCCCATAGCCACCAAGACATGTTTTTTAAGAATTGCAAAACTTCTACAAGTATGTTGCAAAACCCTAATGATACAATTGACATGCCTTTTATCTATTTCATTTCTTGCTCACAAGACCTAGTCTTCATATGCAATGAATTGCTATCAACAATCTCTTATTTTTTATGGTCTCTAATATATATTTATGTAGCCCCATTTTCTATGTTTCAAGTGATCATCACCATGACCTATTGAACTTAATATAAACAATATATATCATGAAATGCAAACAAAAATTATACATACATCTGCAACCTTACCTTTTTCTTTGTAAGGATCTGGTCCTTTGACTTGTATTCAATTGTCAAGAGTCAACTGTCTTCAATAAAGGTGCCTCGACTCTTTCAACTACATAAATTTCATCAAGTTTCTTGCTTTGTCTTGGTTCCTTTCAAACAAGAAAGCTTTATTGATGGCATTCATTCTTTTGTTATGTATATGAAGGAGATCTGGATAATGTTACTGCTTCATGTGCTGGTGTCACAGGGATAAGATTCAAATCATAGTTCATCCATAGAACTCCAACATTTATGTCTTCAAACTAGGATATGAACCAAGGAGATGAATTCTGGAAGGTTTCATTATTCAAGAGAGTTGTCTTATGTATTTTTCTGGACACAATTTGTCATACTTCTATCCTCTAGATAACTCATCCACTGTAATGGTCTCATATTGAACTCATGTATGTTTCCATAAATGTCACAAAAGGATGTTGCTTTGTAAGTCTTCATTACTCATGCCTTGGAGATGGTCCATATGGTTTTGGTTCCTTTAACTATAACATAATTTTTTCCTTCATCCCCTTAGGTGTATAATCATAGTGCCATAAATTTGTATTGATTATAGAGATGATGGATGGTTTCCCAGATGAATTGGACTGTCTTATACAATTTCAAATAGACCTTGTACTTGATGTCATCATTGATGCTTGTTCCTTTGAAAATATTCACATTGTCTATCATCCCTCAATCAAATTTTTGAATGACTAACAATTATGTTTCAAAAAACAATTTCTATTTTTGTTTGAATAAGAACACTTCATATTTCGTTATCCAAGAGAAAGTAGCCTTTTATACTATTTCAGATGCAAATTTAAATTGATGCCTCTTATGGGGATAGAATCTTGCTTCAAATGCTAGGTTAACCTTCAAAATTTGTCATGCTTGGTAAACCAAATATAGTCTTCTAGTAGTTTGCAATTACACAATGATGATGATACTCTATCTTGTAGTTTGTAGAGTCTTCTGTAGCTTGAAGTTTCAGAGGTATAGTGTGTTAGCAAATTTCTCTTGACAACAAATCAAAGGTACCTCAAATTTATCACCATAGATTTAAGATATGAGCTACAATCTTGTTGATGAGTTAACTGATGTGTTCCAATCCAAGTTCAAATGTTTTGTAATGGGATAGTATTTATGCACATAAGTGGGCTTCAATAAATCTACTTCTTTACTAAAAATATTATATACGTACTTTTCGACCTCCATTCACAAAGATGGCTTCCTATTATATACTTTTTCCCCTTCAATCACAAACTTCAGCTTTTCTATCACATTTGAGTTTCCTTTTGCACAAGTAATGTAACCAACCTCCTCCCACATTTACCCATATTAACCGGTCCACTGGGGTAACCATGTGACAAGAGGCTACTATGATGTGATTTAACTCCCCATGTATAGTTAATGAAGTGGAACTGACTAAACCAAACCATTTTGACCTTCCACACATGCTACAGAACCTCCAGGAGCCAACCAACTTGTTGAACAGGTAAATCCCCTCTGCGGACAGAGGCGATCCCACTAGCCCAGAACGGGTCTAACAACAATCAATCAATGCTACTCTGCAAGTTCCTAATTGCAATTAACAAGTGGGTAATGAACACCTACTTGGATTCCAGTGCTATTTGTTTGATGAAGAGATGCTGCTCTCACTCCTTCGCTCTGGTTGGTCACAATCCTCCACTATCCTCGTGGATGGACACCTGCACATGCAAAGAGAGAACAAACACAAGCGTAAAATCTAGTAAAAGCAACTATACATCAGTCAGAAAGGATGTAATTCACATT
>APFE030046717.1:64185-75857 GCA_000404065.3 Pinus taeda | reverse complement strand
GGATTCCAGCAGCATAACCTCCCTATGCTTCAAGACTCTTACTATCACTCCAGACAAGCATAATCACAACTAGCATTACTCCAGAACTCCCCTACTCCAGAACTAGCCTTACTCCAGAACTCCAGAACTCCCAGAACTCCCAGAACTCCCAAACTAGGTTGTCTAATGCATGAGGACAGACTTTTATAAATGGAGAAGGGAGGAAGATTCAATGCACCAGGACACCCATTGTGGATCGACATTATCTCCGAAAAGCTACTGAGGATAGATTTCAAGGATAGATGATGACTCTCGACCTCTATCAGATGGATTTTTTCCCTCAAAAGACTTCATGATCTGAAAGGAAAAAACATATGGGTGCGCATTTGCCAAAAATCATTACCAAACTTAGTTGGCGCGAATGTTGTTCTAGGACAGAGAGCCAATGGGCGCGCCCCTTTTTGAGGATCTTAGTGATTGGTGCGGATAAGACACTGTGTACCTGCGCCAATGGAAAAAGGGCACTTTTCAGGGATAATTTGCAGAAGGTGTCTTCAGGGAACATGAAGTACATACTCAGGGGAACATAATGCAAGTGTTTTTAGGCTATGTCACTGCTCACAGGTCCCGGAATGTATCCTCCAATGTACGAAAACAGGGGTAACAGGGACGGTGACCAATGGTGACAAATTACTGTGTAACACAACCTTTCCAAGTGATCAACCCCAGAGACAACTTGACATTTCCCTAACCTGGACCCCCATTCACTCCCATGACAAGGCATGCATGTGACTGATGCCTTCAAGTCGCTCCGACAACAAGGGCATGCTAACAACTATGTAATTTTTCAGCTAGTTCTGAGCCAATAGCCCCAGATTCTGTGCCACTTTTTCAGGGTCGGGACTCACGCCACTACCCGCAACTTCATGAAAATTTCAAAAATGAAAAATTACATGGAAATAAAGGTAATCATTCAAACACTTGATTAATGTCTTGACTGGACCCCTACTAGCCATGAAAGGCATTTTGTCAAACATGTCACAAATATACATTCTATAGGTCATAACAATAAATCTGAGCATAGGGGTCTCATAATTATCTGAGAATCGTAAGGAAGCACTAATGCCTTATCAAAATAGTTGCATTATCATCTAGTAGGTCATATATTCATTGCTAATTCAATTGAAAATCAAAACATGATGAGAGCCATACATCAAGTTTGTCATAAAACATACTCTTAACCAACATATAACCAACATAAATAACAAGGATATAACAACCATAAAAGCCACATATGAGCAAGTATAATTACCCATCAAATACAAGAGGAAAGAAGCTCTTATTAATATATGCAAAATGCAACCAAGTCTGGGACTTCCACGTACCACCTAACCATAGATTGCCTGAACCGAACATTATTTATTATTTATTTATTTTTTTTATTTATTATTTATTCTTTTTTCTTTTTTTTCTTCAGTCGATCACCCCCATGCCATATTCCAAGCATGAATGTGGGATCTCATGAAACAACTCAAGCAAAACCAAATCAGGGCTTCGAGAGGCCAAACCACCTCAACCATCAACTAGTGATTCCACCTTATGGTCAGAAATCACTAACCATCATCAGATTGGTCTTTACCCAAGTTGTCTAGGGCTACAGAGCATTTGTTACAATTAGGGCTTCTAGGATTAGTAACTCAACCCATAGCTGCCACCGAGAATCCAAAGCATTTGTCCAACCAGGGCTTCCAGGACTAGTAACTCAACCCACCAAGGGCTTTCAAAGCATTTGTTCAACCAAGGCTTCCAAGACTAGTAACTCAACCCAAGTTGTTATGGGGCTTCGAGAGCGTTTATCCAACCAAGGCTGCCAGGAACTAGTAACTCAACCCATAGCCAGAAGGAACATGAGAACCAATCAGAAATAAAAAGGAAAGACACCCACAACACCATGGATATCCAGGAAATGGTAAGGCTAGGTAGATCCACCGTTAATCCAGGAATTCCTCCATGCTAATGACATATCATAACCAAAAAACCACATGCATGTACCATGCATGCCAAAACTAGCAAGGAAATGATACATGCAATTCCATACCTGCAAGAAAAACCTGTTTTATTTGTTGATCCTGATGTCCTCTTGTGCTTTCCTTCTCTTCCTTTTCCTTCTTGCTCCAAAATCCAAAGTATGCCACACTCCTCTAAGAGTGCTCTAAGAAAACTCTAAGTGTCCAAGAGTATGAGAGAGAGAATAGAATAGAGAGCTCTGAGATAAAACTAACAAAAGTATGTCAATTGATCCTCAAAAGCATTTTTCTTAATGAAGCCTCTAATTTCCTCAATTTTCTATTATTTTCCTTCATTTTCATCCTCACATGCAACATGTGACCTTTAACCTCCCTTTTCTCCTAATTTCCATTATTTTCATAAATAAAATGTCAATTAATGCTAGTTTTCCTTTCCAAAGCCTTTTCCAATTTCCATAGCCATTAATTAATCATGAGTGATCCCTATCACTACTTTTTTACCCAACATTCAGATTGGAATACTTGTCCCATGACCATGGTTATTAATTTTCCTTTATTAACGTTATTACATGGATTTTTAACGAGGTTTGTTACAAAACCCTCCCCCTTAGGGGAACACCCTCCTCAGTGTTCAGTGACACCTACAACCAACAAGACTGCTGAAAAGCAAAACATACTATCCATGGAGCTTTATAACTTAGCTCATTGCAGTATTATAATGATCATCTTGCTGAGAATAAAACCAACATGAGAAACATCACAACATGACAACCATAATGACATGACACCCATACCGCTTATTAGAGCTTTATAACACAACTCATGGCGGCATTTACATCCATATACATATACCAAAACATCACACCAAAACATATGCCAAAAACATTCGCTCAACCTGTGAATAAGGAAGGATACATAGCCCGCATCTTATAATTCATCTCCCATGTAGCTTCATCGGGCCCAAAGTGCTTCCATTTCACTTTAACTTTCTCGATTGCTTAGTTCTGAAACATGAGCATCTTTCTTTGCAAAATGCACTGAGGTTCCAACTGGAAAACGCCTTCTAGTTCCATTTGCAATACAAACCAGTCAATCACATGATCAACATCTTTAACATATTTCTTAGGCAATAACACATGGAAAACATCATGCACTTTCATTGTTGGAGGAAGTGCAAATTAATAGGCTATTGGTCCAATCCTCTCAAGAATCTTGAAAGGTCCACAAAACTGAGGTGCCAACTTGGCACATGATCAAATCCTCAAGGAGATCTTCTTGGAATTGATGTGCAAGTACACATGTACCCCAACTTGAAACTCCTTAAACATCTTGTTATGATCTACATAACTCTTGTGTCTATCTTTTGTTGCCTTTATATTCTTCTTGATTATTTGCATTTCTTGTTCCATCTCTGATAACATGTATGGTTTAATCAACACCCTGTTCACTGTATCACTCCAATCGATGGTAGTATTGCAACTTCACCCATACAATGGCTCAAACGGACTCATTCTCAAATATTCTTGGTACCCATTGTCGTAAGTGAACTCAACTAGTGGAAGATACTCTTCCCACTAGCAATGTTGATGCATCACATACATTCTCAACATATCCTCCAATATCTTGTTGACCCTCTCTATCTATCCATCTGTTTGCGGATGATAAGTTGTGGTGAAGGCTAACTATGTACCCAAACATGCAAATAACTCTTTCCAAAATCTAGAAGTGAACTTGGCATCCATGCCTGACACAATCCTCTTCAATACACCATGAAACCTTACTACATCTATGAAGAAGACACGTGCTACATCATTAGCTGAATATGTAAACTTTACTGAAATGAAGTGTGCTACCTTAGTCAACTTGTCAACCACAACCATGATATAATCGTGTTGTTTAGATGTCCTCTGCAAAATTGTAATGAATTCCATGGAAATGACCTCCCATTTCCACTCTGGAATTGGAATTGACTATAGTAGAACACCTGGGTGCTTATACTCTGCTTTCACCAACTAGCAGTCCAATCATCTAGCCACAAACTCTGCCACTTCCCTCTTTAGATTCGGCCAATAATAAAACTTCTTCATTGTTGTCAACGTCTTATGATATCCTGGGTGCCCTAAATATGGCTTAGCATCTCAAGATAAGCTTCTCTAGCTCACTGTCGTCTGGCACATACATCATGTCCCTAAATCTAACCAAGCCATCTGTTGTGACACGATAGTCGACATCCTAATCACCTGTACCATGTTGTAACCTATGCATAAGCTCCATATACTTGTCATCTTGTTGTACAACTTGTAAAATCTAATCCTATAGATCTATCCCATAAGAACTCATAGTTGTTACATGATTTTCCTATATCCGCCTGCTAAGAGAATCTACAACCCCGTTCTCTTTAACTTTAATGTACCTGATCTCAAAGTTGAACCCATTGATCGTGGCCAACCATCTAGCTTGCTTGGAATTCAAATTCGGTTGTCCAAATAGATACCTTAATCCACTGTGATCACTCATCAATACAAACCTACTAGCTAGAAGATAGTTCCTCCACATCTTCAATGCATGGATGCTCGCTACCAACTCAAGATCATGTGTCAGAAAATTATACCCGTGCTTATTTAGTTTCTGTGACTCGTGGAATACTACCTATCCTTCCTAAATAACAACTCCATCAAGCTCTCTCTTACAATCATTTGTGCACACCACAAACTCTTTATCAGGGTCTGCAATCTTTAAAACTAGAGAATTTGTCAACAACTGCTTCAACTACTCAAAATTGGCTACACAATCCTTTGTCCATTCAAATTTCTTACCTTTCCTTTGCAATGATGTAATAGAATAAGAAATATGTGAGAAGTTCCTCATGAACCTCCTGTAATAACCTGCTAACCCCATCAATGATCTTACCTCATCCATATTTCTAGGAGCTTCCTACTCCATGACAGCCCTTATCTTTTCTGGATCTACTGTTATGCACTTCCTTGGAAACCACATGTCCCAAATGTGCCTTTGTCTAAAAGAAACTGCATTTATTGATCTTAGCATACAATTGATGTTCTCTCAACAATCTCAATACTACTACTAAATGTTCAACATGTTCTTCCTCATTCTTAGAATATACCAATATATCATCAATGAATACAATAAAAAACTTGTCTAAATAAGGACGCAACACACTATTCATCAAGCACATAAAAGTAGTTGGAACATTATTCAAACCAAATGGAAATACAACAAACTCATAATTCCCATACCTAGTTCGGAAGGTTGTCTTGTAAATGTCATGTTCTTTAATGTGTACATGATGATATCCTAGTCTCATATCAATCTTCGAGAACACTGCTACTCCCTTCAACTAATCAATCTTGGGAAATAGATACATGTTCTTGATGGTCACTTTGTTCAATTGCCAATAATCAAAGCATAACCTGAGAGTACCATCCCTCGTCTTCATAAACAACACTGGTGCACCCCAAGGTGATACACTTGGCCTAATGTATCCCTTGTCAAGAATTTCCTTCAACTACAACTTCAATTCCACTAACTCTGGTGTGCTCATCCTATAAGGTGCCTTTGATGTTGGCGTTGCCCTTGGTACCAAATCAATAGAAAATTATGCTTCTCTATGAGGCAACAACTCAAAAATTGCTACCAAAAACTCATCCTGAAACTGTTGTAGAGCTGGGTACCTACTCAAGACATCCACATCCTCAACTTCCTTACCTTTGTCACTAGAAATATGTACTACGAATAACGCACATCCTTTCCTACGACTATGCTTCACCTGCATATTTGTCACCATTTTAACTGATGTTTCCTTCTTCTTACCTTGCAAGACTCTTTGTTCCCCATTTCCATCTAGACACTCAATAGCCTTGTCATAAAAATGCACCTTGGTCCTATGAAGATACAACCAGTCCATACCCAACAACATACCATATGATCCCAATGGAAATACATTCAAATGTGTTGATGTAGGCATACCATTCAACTCAAATGAAAAAGCTCTTACCCATTGATGAATTCTCTTCTTCATACTTGTAACCAACTGCACTAACCAAAATTCTACATGCACTTCTTTATTCAAACCACACTTATCCACCAGGTCAAGATTAACATAATTATAATTAGATCCAGGGTTAATCAAAATAGAAACAGCTTGATCACAAATTTTACCGTCCATCTCGATAATAGATGCCTGGTGATATGCATTCATGTTCTCCAATGTTGCATAAATTCATGGAATACTCTGTCCAACATCTCCCATTGTTTGTGCCTTCTGAGCACTGTAGATTTGCGGTCTACCAACCTGATGTTGTGGACAATATCTCCTGCGATGCTCTCCTCCACCAGTCCAACACTATAAAGGCTTCTAACTTTCACCCTTGTTCTGCTCCTCAGATCAAAATCCCTATCCTCTATCAGATGCATTTAACTTCTTAGGTGGTGGTGCATTCTTTTTTTTACCTATGTCCCGAGGTCTTGTTCGCTTCTTATCTCATTTCCATGTATTCTTATCATTACCTTTCCAATCTTGCTTAGTCTGAGATCTGTGCTTTGATTGCTCATAAAAATGCTTTACCTTTTAGATGGCCTCCTCCAATGATCTAGGCTTGTCAAACTCAATCCTATCCTTTAACGTTACTAGCAACCCAGTGTTGAATCGTTCAATCTTGGCCTTCTCCTCCTTGAGGTAAGGCACATACCTCAATAACTCTAGGAATACGCTAGTGTAATCCTCATCGGTCATAGATCCCATCTTCGGCTCATAGAAATCTTTTTCCCTGTCATCATAGTATCTCTCTCATAGATACTTCTTCCTGAATAGTCTCTCGAACTCACTCCAAGTCAACTCCTCTTCATGGATACCTCTAACATTCTTTACATCTTCCCACCATATATTTGATTTACCTTTAAGACTAAATGCAATTATTCTAGCCTTCATGTTTTCTGAGTACTCATGCAATCTGAAGAACTTATTCATCTCAAGCAACCATGCTTCGGCATCCTACGACTTCTTCATTTACCCATCAAATGTATGTGGCTTTGCTTTCTTGAACTCATATGGTAAATATCCCCTATCACTGCTCTTGTAAGGATGATAATGATGATGACCATGATACATGTCTGAACCAGAACTAGAGTAAAGCCCATGTTCACTGCCTCGTCTATCAGGTGTATCCAGGAATTTGTCGTCTCTAACCATGTTATATCTATCCAACATGTGTCCATTGTGTGACCTGCTACTGTTGAATTTTGTAGCATCGGTTGTGCTCTAGCCTCAATATTTTGCAGAGAGGCTAAGACACATGCTTTCTCCAATACCCAAAAATAATTTGGGAAAATTCCACCTATATATGGTTTAATTAAAATAATTAATCATTTTTAATGTATTCTTAAGTCTAAACTTAGGAAATGTGATTAATTAAAGGGTATTAATTAAATTTGGTGTGAATATCTAGAAGAAGATGAGGATCAACTCCCAGTTAATCTTAGCCTTTGATTATGTTTTAATCTTGGTCGTTGGTGCTCCAACGAGAGATTATAAGAATGATCTTGATGGGCACTTGGAGAACACATTGAGATAGTGAGATCCAGAGATCAAATTTCTTAAGAGTAGCAGCGCTGAGTTGCTGGAGAGAGATCGAGTGATCTTCTTGCAGTGAGGGGCATGGATAGTAGACTAGAGGATATTTTTCCAGATCTGGAGAGTGTAAGGAAGAGAAGGCAACGCGAGGTTCAGAGAGGCAGCGCAGTGTCACACAGAGGCAATGCAGAGCTTCAGAGTGAGTCTATATTTTTGTTGGGAGTAGTCAAGATCTAGAGCCGGAAGCTAGGGTGTGAGACTAGAGGGCCAGAGGGTCGAAGTTCCATGTAGAAAAAGATCAGAGGAGGAGGTGATATAGTTCCTAAAGGATGTGATGCAGATCTATGTAGGCTGATGTAGAGATTGCACAGAGGCAGTGTGCAGCTAGCCATCCAGAGCTCGGATCATATTTGGATCGCTAGTGACAGTGTGAGATTTCTCTCACTACCTCTTTTCCAGTTTATTCTTTGTATCAGATTTCCAGTGTGGGCATCTAATGATTTGTACTCAGAAGCTAGTGCATAATAATAAAACCCTCAGCTGTTGCACCAGTTTTCCCAAGTTGGGTTTGTATGGGGACATTTGTCCAAACACAACGGTGTATTTATGTGTGTGTTTATTTCTCTCTTGTGCAACATTTAGTTTCCGCAGTATTTTATTTTGTGTAGGCTGCAATGTATATATTTCAATATTTGTCGTAGAAAATTGCAAGTAATTTGTTTAAAGTAATTTAACAAATAGGATAAATATCATCAGTTTGTTGTAGTAGGAATCAGGTCACCGATTTTTCACATGGTATCAGAGCACAGATCATAAGCTAGAGAGCTCAGCGGAAAAGGAAGGAGGCAATTCGAATTCATGCGTAGGAAACAAATCAAAACCCTCAAGGGAAATGTATTTCCTTGGGTAGAAGGGTCAATTTTTCGTGGGAATTTTACTTCTCTGAGTGAGTTGACAGAAAATAAAATTTGCTAGATCAAAAAGTAATAGAGGTAGAGGGAGTAACAATAGTTTCCTTGCAGAGCAAATCTTTAGTTGGGATGCAGATTTTGCAAGCAGTTTGCTAGCATAAATAGCATTAGGAGGAAGGAAGAGCACATACTGAGGGAATTCTTTCCTCAGGGGACTTCTAGCAAAGAAATTCAAATTTTCTTAGGAGAGCAGCAGTAGTTGTGTGCAGGATTTCCCACTCCATAAGGGAGTGCAAATAGTTGGGAAGTAGTTGCGCAGAGGAGAAGAGGAGGAGTTAAACATATTTTTAGAGAGATGGCAATAGTTGGGTTGAGAGATCAAGATCGATTGGACAGAGCCTCCAACTATGTGATCTGGAAGGCCAAAATTTCTTACCTTCTAGATGAGCATGATCTCAAAACTTATGTTGATAGTGTGGTGGTTGTACATGTCAATGAAGATCCACTTAAGAAGTACAAGAAGGAGATGGAGATAGTTAAGAGGTTTATTCTCGATGGGGTTTGATATCATGTGGTATCTCACATGGCTTGCAAAGATAATGCCCGACATATGTGGGAGGCACTAGCTATGGTGTACAAAGGATCTTCCAAGCAACGGAATATGTATCTTGAGGAAAAGTTGGGATGCACGAGGATGCAGAAAGGGGAGCATGTAGACCCTTTCCTTACTAGGCTTTAGGATTTCTGGGACCAGTTGGCTTCAATAGGGTCAACACCCCAGCCTACAGAGTTTGTACGATTAGCACTGAACAACGTTTCTGAAGAATGGCAAGTTTTCGTCCAGAGTATCCTAGGCAAAGAAAAATTTCCAGATTGGGAACGTGTGTGGGATGATCTATAACAGTAGCAGATGAGGTGAGATCTTATGAAGGCCATCATTATTGGCATCAGTAGCAGTGGGACGAAGCAAGTAAAGGAGGACGAAGATGCGGCCCTTGCATCTAAGGGGCAGTAGGAGCAGCACAGAAGAAAGAAGGACATTTCAAATATCAAGTGCTTTAGGTGTGGTCAGATTGGCCACTACAATTGTTAGGACCCTACACTAGTAGTATAGGGGCCTAACATGGGCCTAACAACAACACTCAATATCCTCTCAGAAAGAAGGACAAAGAGGAGAAGCAGGATCAATAGGTTGCTTCTGCTGAGATCGACAGGTTATCCTCCAGATTGGAGGAAGAGTTTTCCATGATTGCTGAGATGCCTCAGGGGTTAGGTGGGGTGATCTATAACTGTAGTCTCAGAGAGCTACAGAACGGGTAGGATTCTTGAGGAGGTCCACCTCTTGAACCAATACCTTGCTACGGGAACCCAAAACATGCAGTACCAGGATGGATCAGTCGAAGTTGGTGCAGTAGGGTGCCAGACTGACAGATGCAGTAGCTAGTGGCAGAAAAATACTGGGCAGCGCAGAGCAGAGTTGGCAGCAGTGCAGATGGCATAACATAGAGTCAGTAGCAGCATAGAGGCTTCAGTAATAGCACAGAGTCTAGCAACAGTCAGGACTCAGGTGACAGATCCATCATATTGACCATAGTTGGTTCAATATTTTGGATGTTTTTCCGTTGCAGTTGTTGCAGTTGCAGCAGCAGCAGTTAGAGAGGGTTGCAATGGAGATGCAATGTTGGAAGCATTTCAATAGGGCCAGCAGTAGGACGGATGCAACAATCAAAGTTGCGTAGAAGTTGGTGGGCAACAATAGCCAAACATCAGCAGCACAGTAGGAGATGGTGAAAAGATAGAGTGGTGCTTCAGTGGGTTGCAACACTAGAGCACATTCCTTGCTAAGAGGGAGTGTTGATTTATGTAGCATCAATTATGTTCTAGCCTCGAGATTTTGCAGAGAGGCTAAGACATATGCATTCTCCAATACCTAGAAATCGTTTGGTAAAATTCCACGTAGAGATGGTTTAATTAAAATAATTAATCATTTTTAATGTATTCCTTGTAGGAATATACAGGGTAAGTTCCTCAGACAGAACACCAGAAGGACACCGCTCACAAACAGATCACAGATCAATACACCAGTATTTTGACGTGGTTAAAACCCTCAGAGAGGGAAACAGTCCACGGCCTGCGCCAACGTGGCTACTACAGGCAATTTATTAATAAAAGAATGAAAATTTACATAAGCTTCTCTCATGCACGGTTAACCTACAAATGACCCTCCATGCGCTTTAAATAGAATTCATGGACCAATGGGGTGTCAAGCCACGGATCAAGTGTCGGTAATACCGAGGAGAGAATAACCGTCGGATCACTACATATCGTGACCGTCGGATTGTAAGTTACAAAATGTACAACGGTAAAGAAACACACTTTACCTAACTCTATACCTAACTCTATACTAGACCAAGTTGACTTTACCTATTTCCTATGTGTCGGAATATCCTAACATCCCCCCTTAAGAACAACTTGGGATAGGATTGAAGGATTTACAAATATGACACAATAGGAGAAGGAAGGAGGCACTAGAGCCTATCCCCCCTTAGTGACAACTCCCTGAACTCCAAGCATATATCGAAGTTTAGTGAACTTCGCCTCTGTGAGAGCCTTTGTGAAGATGTCTGCAACCTGATCATCTGTTGAACAATATTGCACTTCAAGAACATGGTCATGAATGAGCTTTCTGATGACGTGCATGTGAAGTTCAATGTGTTTGCTGCGCTGATGCTGAACTGGATCTTTGCAAAGCTGAATGGCACTTTGATTATCACACCAAAGTGTAGTCGGATGCTGCTGCTCAAAGCCCAATTCTGATAGGATCTGACGAAGCCACAAGGCTTCCCTACTAGCTTCCACGGCACCACGATACTCTGCTTCTGCTGACGAAAGAGAAATGGCAGCCTGTTTCTTACAAGCCCATGTAATAGGTCCCGAACCAAGAGTGAAGACATAACCGGCAGTAGACTTCCGATCATCAGGGTCACCAGCCCAATCAGAATCAGTGAAACCAACTAATAGAGAAGCTGCTTTGGCACTGTAATGAATCCCAAACTGTACTGTACCTCGAACATAACGAAGTATTCTTTTAGCTGCTTTCTAATGACTTTCACGGGGGTTTTGCATAAAACGAGCAACAAGGCCAACAACAAAGGAAAGGTCAGG
>APFE030046717.1:37108-56330 GCA_000404065.3 Pinus taeda | reverse complement strand
GAGTCTGGTATCGCTTATCGCAGGCAGCATTGTGTTCTTCCCTTGTTCTGTGTGTCCTCCGGTCTCTCTTTATGTTTATTCTCTTCTTAGGTTTCATCTCTTTTTAGGTAGAATTCATTATTATTGAGCGTAAATTATTCTTAAAATATTACTAATATCATTAATAACAAATCAAATGACAATTCTCTATAAGTTTAGTACTATTAACATTTAGAGTCCCATTCAACTTATTTTAACTAGCATTTTATATCATTTAGGACATATATTTATTAATTTATATATATTAGCAAATAAATTATTATTTGTATTATTGTGTTGTGTGGAGGGGGGGATGTGGAGTGGAAGTAATATATATATAAGGCATATTTTTTAATGAATTATTAAAACTATTAATACTTTTAATAAAACATTTAATATGATAACCACTTAACTAGTATTTTTAATATAGGAATATTTATACTAATAAATTAAAATAAATTAATTAATTACATTTTATAATATTATTAATGATACATATTAGTATTTTATACATATAATATTAATATTTTAATAGATTAGTAAATTAATTTTTAATCGACCTTGTTTAACCTTTTTCTATATAATCAATTATATACCAATTATTAATAATATTAATTACGATAACAATAATAAAAATAGGGTATAATAATAAATTATTAGAATATACATAGACATTTGATACACGTAATGAATTAATCCTTTAAATAAATATTGACCTAGATATATTTTTATATAATACAGTAATATTTTAAATTAAATAAATGAATTATTTTTAACAGATTAACCTTTGGGTGGTTTTATTATTTACCTGGTTAACCTTGCTCCTTGAATATAATAGTATTTTAATATTAAATCGGTTAGAGGAAGTTTGACTGGTGTTCTTGAGTGGAAAAGTAGCCGTTAGATTGTTCTAGCTGTTGGAGTCTCTGCCTATTTAACACGCTGATCTGGATCTGCATCTTCAACTCGTCCTGATGATGAACCACATTAGTTGGTTCGAAACGCGTCGACAATTGTCCTTTTCATGTGATTTACGCCGAAGCTCTTCTTATAAAAAAACATATAGTCTATAAAGGGATTGTCTACGTGCTTCTTTCCATCTTCTTCAGTGGACTATCCTCTTGGACCGCTTTCATAGTTTGACCAGCTACCAAGATCAGATCGGACCCTTGACACTCATGTTCTACCTCCCTTTCTACCTAAGTATTGGGAACAGGCATTTCTCCCAGTTCGAAGACCTCTTTAAGCACTCAAACAACCATTTTTTCCACTTTTACCTCCATATTATCTACCTTAAATTTCAAGTTAATATTTCCATTGTTCAGATGCTCCACTACTTTTTGTAGTAGCTTTTGATCCTTTCCAATCCCAACAAGTTGAGTCAAAACCACCATTATTTGATCACGCTCCTCCTGAATTACTTGCCTCCCTGTATTTTCTACCATGTCCGCCATATCTCCATTGTTCAAATTTCCAAGCTCCTCTACACTATCACTTCTTCCATTGAGACTTGCTAAGGCCATTTTGTGAGCAATCCTTCCCTGCACACAAATTATTCTTTGGTTTAACTGCTTCAACCAATTCGTTGATATAATTCCTTTTCTCATGTTGTTCAATGTGCACATCCTATCACATTTAAAATCATTCACATGCTACAAATCAAACATGACATGATCCACCATCCTTGCCACTACCATTTTGCATTCGAATTGACTTGCTTCCTGTTGAAGCAGCTGGAGAAATGTATTAAATCATCCTTCCCCATCCTTCACATTTAATATCATTCATAAGGTATTCCACTTGGCCTTTAGCATGGTACTAAGATCCATGAGCCTACAACTTGAGTTAATATAACCCAGCTATCGACTCTGCCTCCCAAGAAATTCCTGCTCGACCTCGAGACAATACTCAAGCATGTTTGATCTATCATCTTTAATGCTTGTTTTATTCCAACTATCACCCAACGACATTTTATTTATTCGATCATTTAAGGGATGTGACATATTTGAGGTTGGAATTGATTGATGATCAAGGCTCCTTGTTCTAATGTAGTGCCAATATTGGCTTGAATATTTACCTCTCGGTTATTCTCACGTTTTACATGGTATAATTTGAAATCATATAATTTTATTAGAAGGATCATAATCCCTATAAACATAGGAGAATTTTTTTTGTCTATGAGATGTCTAATCCTTAATGATCTTGAACACCTTTGGATGACAACCATTGAATCCCCAACTATATTCAGATGCCTTAAACCTTTGGAGATAGCTATCTTCAGACCTTGCCAGAGCGATAAGGCTTCAGCTTGATTATTCATTGTCTTTCCCAATCCCCAGGCAAACCTTGTTTCTATTGTTCCATCGAGGTTATAAAGCACCCCTCTCACTCCTGCCTCCCCTTATACAAGGCCTTCTATTAACAAATATTTACACATCTGTTATACTCATGCCATTAAGCTAAATTCATGCTAAAAATAGACATAAGAATGAATTTATTCCTCATTATTAACATAGGCCAAAGTAACCACCCTCAAGATTCACTTAGGAAGTTAACATTCCACATGCATGCACGAAATCAACCATTCTTCATTCATACAGGCAATCAACATTCCTCAATCATATAGGAACTCAACATTCCTCATTCATGCAGGTAATCATTATTCCTCAACATTAACATAATCATTTCAATAGTATATTAAACATGTACATAGTATTGACATACACAGGAACCTAAGTAAGCATTTATCTTATTAAGGAAGGTTGGCAGTTGAGATTGGGACTTCAACTCTCCACCCAACCTTAGGAAAACTACACTGCACTCTTTCTTGTAGTCAACTACCCCGAGTCAAATTCAGGGTCTTAGGGGCATAGTTTGCTCAAGATCTCCCACCTATTACACCTTAGTGGCTTTTAATACAATAACCAAAATGTTGAGAAATGGCAACAAGAAATTCTAGTTTAATTTGGCCTTGAATTAAATTGAGAACTAAAATCGAATTCTATTCTCATAATAACTTGTAAATAGTTAATTAAGTTTAATTAGCTTAGGAATTTTGAGATGGAAGTCTTCTTGTAGTCATGTATATGTTATCCTTAAGTTTTAGGGGTCCAATATGAGTTCAAATTGAGTTAGAAATTAGATCACTCAGTTTACTGAGTTAAGTTCAGTTAAATTAGTTCTAAATTATTTTTGGAACTAATAGAGGACTAACAATCAGTTGGTGCGCTAATGCATCCACTAGTATTACTCCAGTTAACTAAAGATTCCCTCATGAGAAACTCATGCATGTCAGTTCAAAGAAAGACCCAGTTGAGACTAGAGTACAGGGACAATGTACTATTAGTGGTATTATTTACTGGAGTGTAAATATCATGCATGCATAAGAGATTGATCCTGTGTTTGGATTGTGTAGTTTTGGAAGCATGAATTCCCTTTAAATACGAGCTGTTCATCCTAGGAATTATGCAAGAGATTAGGGGATTGGAAAGTTGTTGAATAGGCAAAGGATTTGGCTTGAGCTAGCTTGTGAGTTGAGAGAGTCAAGCATACTTGTGCGGAATTGTTCTAGTGAGAAAAATCTTTGTATCTTCACTCATATTTATGATATATGCAATATAGATAGCAGGGTTTTGAGAAGTGGCTGTCCCCATATACATCTTGTGTTATGTGCCATTGATTTGTATTCTTCTTGTTCATATTGTTTTCATCGATCTATTGGCTTTCGCTGGTTGAAAGTAGAAGTAGATTCTTGTCCTGTGCTTTAGTACATTGCATGAGCTTGTGAATCTATAGGATTTTCTACATGGTATCAAAGCTGAGAACATAATGCTAAAGGAGATTTTGAAGTTTTGAGTTTTGGGTTACAAGTGAAATTCGAATTTGCAATACATACTTCAGGATCGACAGATGGCATTCTACGGTTTGCGACTCGAGTATACCTTCAAAGGAAACTCAAATTTTATAGCCCGGAGGAACATAATGGAGGCTATGCTAGAGGATAATGGCTTGAAGGAATTCATTTATCAATAAATTCCTAAGCCATCAACATCGGATGCACAAAATTTGGTTGAATGGAAGAAGTGTGTGGCGAAGGCAAGGTGAATATTCCTTAAGGGAGTTCGAGACCACATTGTCTCAAGTCTCCATGGCAAGAAAACTCTGTATGCTATGTGGAAAACATTGACGGACTTGTATCAGAACAACATTGACCAAAGGAAATTGGCACTTAAGGATAAACTTCGAAAAATCAAAATGGAGAAAGGCGAGACTATTCCAAAATACTTGACCAAGTTCACTCAATGTCGTGATGAACTTAGAAGTGTTGGAATCACGGTTGTCGAGGATGATATGGTGAGTCTTACTCTTCTAGAACTCCCAAAGAGTTGGCATAATTATCAAGACTTTTTCAATGGTCAGGAGAAGATATCGGATTGGGAACGACTGTGGTCGGATTTGATGCAGGAGGAGATCAGGAGGAACACCAAGGATGGCTCTTCATCAAAGACGGGTGATGAAGAGAAATGTGCCTTAGCGATTAAGGAAAAGAAGGGGAAAGGGAAAGCTTCCCATTCCAAATCATATTTTTATCATGGAGGTAAGAAGAAAGACATGATGAAAGTTAAGTGCTTTCATTGTCATGAGCTGGGTCATTTTGCTACAAATTGTCCACTCAAGTAGTCCAAGAAGAAGTCCTCAAAATGGCCTCAGGAGGAGCGGTGGGTGAGGATTTGGCCTCTCAATTCGAATTGGAATTTTCCCTCATTGAATGCATGGTGCGATCAATTATGGGAAGTGTATGGTACTTAGACAGTGGAGCTTCATTCCACATGACTGGCG
This sequence comes from Pinus taeda, assembly GCA_000404065.3. Classification (NCBI taxonomy): domain Eukaryota; kingdom Viridiplantae; phylum Streptophyta; class Pinopsida; order Pinales; family Pinaceae; genus Pinus; species Pinus taeda. Next base: position 51,473 of record APFE030046717.1, on the reverse strand, counting down.
ATAAAGAGTTATTCAATGGCCTGGAGGAGAAAGATCTCCAGACGCATATCAAGATGGGTGACGATGGGAAGTATAGTTTTATTGGATTGGGGATGATTACTTTTCAGAGGGAGCATGGGTCTCCACTCACCTTGAAGAATGTTATGTATATGCCCGAAGTGAAGAAGAACTTGGTATCTATTGCCATGCTTGAGGACAGAGGCTATGATGTGATCTTTTGGAAAGGAAAGGCGTTCCTTCGATGCATAGCCACGGGTCAAGTAAAGAAGATAGGGATTCAGGTGAAGAATCTCTATAAGCTAGAGGTAGAGGAGTGTGCTACTTTGAGCACAAAAGTAGAAAGGGTTTAGAGTCGATACGTTTGTGAGTTGTGGCACGAGTGATTGGGCCACTTGCATCATGGGGCTTTGAAGATATTGTAACAGATCTCTACCGGTCTTCTCAAAGGTAGAATTGAGCAAGTTGATACATGCAACAGGTGTACTTTGGGAAATACACCAAGTCTTCCTTTCACAACAAAGACAGTCGAGCAGAGGCTATTCTAGAGCAAGTCCATTCAGATGTGTGTCGACCATTCTTGATAGCATCCACAGCTAAACACAGGTATTATGTTATATTTGTTAATGACTATTCTCGTAAATGCTGGATATTTTTCATGCAGAAAAAGGATCAAACTTTCACAGAGTTTGTGAGTTTAAAGCATTGGTAGAGAAAGAGTCGGGCAAGATGGTTAAAGCTCTACGAAGTGATAATGGTGTTGAGTATGTCTCAAACAAGTTTAAGAACTTCTGTGCAGTGGAAGGGATTAAATAGGAGTTGACGGCACCCGATAACCCTTAGCAGAATGGGGTGGCCGAGAGGAAAAATAGAAGCATAGTAGGGGTAGCAAGGGTGATGTTTCATGATCAAAGCCTACCACTACACTTGTGGGCTGAGGCATGCAACACAGTGATTTATGTTCAGAACCATAGCCCACATCAGATACTTGAGATGAAGACACTAGAGGAGGCTTATTCCGGTAAGAGGCCAGATGTTGGTCACTTCAGGATTTTTGGGTCATGGATATATTTCCATGTGACCAAAGATGCATGGAAGAAGCTTGAACCGAAAACAGAGTTGGGGATATTTGTGGGGTACACCGATACACCTCACGACTATCAGGTGTACTTGCCGACCAACAGGATGATAGTAGTTCGCAGGGATGTCAGGTTCGATTAGGAGAAGGCCATGCGAGTTTCCTTTGAGAGGGAGCTTGAGCTACATGTGGATGAAGAGCTTTTAGCTTAACTAAAGTTGAGGAGTGATGGCGGGGTTGCAGGCGTTAGGGATAATTTCTCTAATTTGACGGCAATCTCCTCAATCTCTGCCCCAATTTCCTTTGAACTGGCTTCAGGAGTATCAGTCATTAACTGATAGCTTCCTTCCTTTTTAACAAGCCACAACCTTTCTAATTTATAACCAAAGAGTAAATCAAAAAGAATTATACAGGCTTTGCAAGGGACTATATATTTATGATTATTGGCAACCTTACAAATGATTCAACCTTAGTTCAATTAATTCTCACTCCAATACCACGATGCCTTAATACCAAGGAACAACCATCGCTGGCTCAGACCATCGAATGGATGAATGGTGATGAAATGAATAATTTATAGAACGCTTTACTAATAAGCTGTATGCTGTTTAGAGCAAAACACCACAAGAATTTACCATAATTCTACGCACTTGTAAGTTCAATCCAACCCATACAAGGTTGAGAGCTCTCTCTCGCCCTCTGCGCAAACAATTATGAACACAATGCATCCACGCAGGGTTCCTTACCTTCCGGTTGCAGTTGAACTTCAATCCAAAATAAAACAAAGAAATAAACCGCACGTAGCCTTGTATTCAATCAAGAATATAAAGAACAGACCACGCATATACAGCATTCGATCAAGTTAACAAGGAGAAGCTGCTATGCATATGCAACATATAATGTTGTATGACTCTTTTAAATCTGGAAATTACGCGGGTCATGAAACTATACCGCCACGCTTCCGCTGCTCAGGATCCAACCAAAAGAATTTGGGAATAGTCATTCACGTAAGGCATATAAAGTTTCACGCTTTTTATTGCTGGAGAATACGCTCCCATTAAACTCTTAATCGTTGGAGAATACGCTTATACCTCGCCACCGTCACTACGCTGCTTTAACACTCATAATTTATGTATATCACATGAAATTCGATCAGAACCATGTTAAAACTTGCGCAACTCTCAACCTTTCTGCGATTTCAATTACCATTGACAATATAACATTCAATGCGTACATGAGAGAAAGAGTTTTTTTCAAAAACACTACTGGCCTCCCTCCTCTAACTACCTAGTGGCCAAGTCCCTTTCTTTTATTCATATGAATCGCTTTCCTTCTTACAAAAGTAGAACTTTACATAGCAAATGAAGGTTTTTTTTTTGTTTTTTTACAACTAGTCTAGCATGCTTTATGCTAAGTTTAACTAGAAAAAGATGGCATGCTTTATTCTTTATCTAGTTCCTATTCTTTTAACTAAAAAACATAGAAACAACAGGCAAAAGGATCCCACTCCTTGCCTGTAGATTTTTTTTTTTTTTTTGGAATAAATCGTAAGATTTTTCCCCTCTGAGTCACATGCTCCTGCATCAAGGAGCCTCAAATTGATGTGGAGTAACAACATGCAGAGGATATGGGAGTGGAGACATCCACTCAGGCAGAGTCTTCCAGAGAGGGAAGAAAATGTGCCAGAGAGGCTAATAGATTGTTCGATAATGCACAGGAGAATGTGGGAGCACCCACTTCTCAACGCAGGTAGAGGAAGTCACCTGAGAGGTACACTAGATACATGGCTCTTATGGGCGAATGTGTTGTGACAGAGCCATCTTCCTTTAAGGAAGCAGTGCAGCAACCGATTTGGGTTGATGCCATGGTGGAGGAGTATGGCTCCATAATTTGTAACAATGTTTGGGATGTGGTCCTGAGTCTAGAGGACAAGTCAGTGGTGAGATCTTGTTGGCTTTACAAGGTAAGGCAAGCTGCATATGGTAGTGTGGAGAAGCATAAGGCTAGATTTGTGGCTCGTGGTTTTTCACAAGTAGAGGGGATTGACTATGATGGGACCTTTGCTCCTGTTGCAAGGTACTTGTCAATCATATCTATATTGGCACTATCAACATAGATGGGTTGGAAGATACATCAAATGGATGTGAAGACAACCTTCCTTAATGACATGATTTAGGAAGAGGTGTACATAGAGCAACCTGAAGGTTTTGAGACCTTTGATCGTGAGTCGCATGTGTGCCAGCTCAAGAGAGCGTTGTATGCACTGAAGCAAGCACCTCGTGCTTGGTACACCAAGATAGATTGCTACTTCACCAGTTTGGGCTTCATGAAGAGTGAAGCGGATGTGAACTTGTACCACATAGTGGTGGAAGGTAAACTGTTGATCATTGTACTTTATGTTGACGATCTCCTACTAACAAGTGATGATCAGTTGATCAAGTCTTGCAAGGAGGACCTTGCAAGAGAGTTTGAGATGAAGGACATGGGGCTTATGCATTACTTTCTTGGCATGGAGGTATGGCAGGGAGATGGGGAGTTGTTTGTGTCTTAGGGAAAGTCGGCCAACGAGATACTCAGGAGATTCTACATGAAGAGCAACAAACCCATGGAGACACCTCTAGTAGGCAACCAAAGGAAGGAGGATGTTACTTCAGGGGAAGTAGTGGAATCTACTATTTACAGGCAGCTTGTGGGTTCACTCATGTACTTGGTGAACACATGATCGGGTATGTGTTATGTTGTTATGGTTAGGCCTATCAAGTTGTATTGGAAGGTGACAAAGCATGTGTTGAGATACTTTAGGTGCACTTCTCAATGTGGATTATGGTACACACGGAAAAAGGGAGTGAAGTTTCAAGGCTTCACCAATGCATATTGGGAAGGGAGTCCATCTGATTGGAAAAGCACATCAGGAGGGATCTTCAGTATTGGGTCAACAACAGTTTCTTGGTACAACACGAAACAGAGATCAATTGCACTCAGTTCAGCAAAGGCAGATTACATGGCTGAGAGTTAGGAAACATGTGAGGCCATCTGGATGAGAAATATCCTGGTTGGTTTGTTTGGTAACAAGATGGATCCAACTATGATTTACTGTGATAATCAGAGTTGTATCAAACTCTCTGAAAATCTAGTTTTTAATGATTGGTCAAAGCATATTGATATCCAATATCATCATCTCAGGGATTGTGTATTGAGGCAGATCACGTTGTTAGAGTACATTCCCACAGAGGAGCAAGATGTTGACATTTTGACAAAGGCATTGTTAAGATGTAAATTTGAGTTTCACGTAGACAGGATCGGGGTAGATGATAATTCATTTCTTGTTGAGAGGGAGTGTTGAGAAATGGCAACAAGAAATTCGAGTTTAATTTTTCCTTGAATTAAACTAAGAACTAAAATCGAATTCTATTCTCATAACAACTTTTAAATAGTTAATTAAGTTTAATTAACTTAATTAGCTTAGGAATTTTGAGTTGGAAGTCTTTCTGTAGTCATGTATATGTTCTCCCTAAGTTTTAGGGGTCTAGTATGAGTTTAAATTGAGCTGGAAATCTGATCCGGGTTTAAACAGGAAGGCAACAACTTATAGATATAACCATAAACAAGGAAATGCAACAGAAATAAAAATTCATTTCATTAATATCAAATACTGAAATATGCTTACAAATAGAATGGAAATTAAGACTAGCTCGGGCGATGGTAGCTTATCTCTGAGAAGAGATGTGGCAGCTACATGCCTCTGAACTGAGTTACAATGAGGCTCAAGGGCCTTTTTATTATTGAACAATAAGAGAAAACCTTAAACAACCAAAACCCTAACCCGAGGAGATGTAACACCAAGAATTTATGGGCCCCGTTGGGGTTAGTTGGGCAACCAACTTCCTGGGGTCGTAACTTGGTCATATTATCTATGTTTTACGAATATGATACCTCGTTGGAAATATCTCTCTGAGGAATACAACTATCGATGTGATTTATATTGCAATCAGCAAAGAAATTTTGCCAAAAAAACGTCGTTTAGGGCCTCAAGACGGCTCTGAAATTTCAGGACCCGAAAAACTACCAAAAATAGTAAACTGTGCTACAATTAAGGAAATTGAAAAACTAAAAGAGACAGTGGTGGGGGTCCAAGTGGGATAGGCAGGTGGCCACCAACATCCACCTGGATCAAAATCAGATCACTCATTTTACTGAGTTAAGTTCAATTAAATTAGTTCTAAATTGTTTTTGGAACTAATAAAGGACTAACAATCAGTTGGTGCACTAATGCATCCACTAGTACTACTCCAGTTAACTGAATATTCCCTCATGAGAAAATCATGCATGTCAGTTCAAAGAAAGACCTAATTGAGACTAGAGTGCAAGGACAATGTATTATCAATGGTATTATTTACTAGAGTGTAAATATCATGCATGCATCAGATATTGATCCTATGTTTGGATTGCGCAGTTTTGGAAGCATGAATTCCCTTTAAATACGAGTTATTCATCTTAGGAATTATCCAAGAGATTAAGGGCTTGGAGAGTTGATGAATAGGCTAAGGATTTGGCTTGAGCTAGCTTGTGAGCTGAGAGATTTGAGCATACTTGTGTAGAATTTTTCTAGTGAGAACAAGCTTTGTATCTTCACTCATATGTATGATATATGCAATACAGATAGTGGGGTTTTGAGTAGTGGTTTTCCCTAGATACATCTTGTGTTATGTGTCATTGATTTGTCTTCTTCTTGTTCATATTGTTTTCATCGATCTATTGGGTTCTGCTGGTTGAAAGTAGAAGTAGATTCTTGTACTGTGCTTTAGTACATTGCATGAGCTTGTGAATCTACAAGATTTTCTACGCAAAACATCTTAGGGGGTTTCAAGCATAGCGTAAAGTGTCTCAATTCGGTCTTCAAGAGAGAGATAAGTAAGAAGGAGGTTTGTCATTTGGGTTACTCCTATAGGAATAATAGTGAACTCGCCAACAACTTCTCATTAGTGCTTCCACCCATGTTTTTAGCCTCTCTACTCGATTGAATTCTCGTTTTCCTTCCCTACATTGTGTGTCCCCCCTCCTTGTTCACTCCTCTTGCATATTGACTATGTCAACACAGAAATGAGGTAGCGTGCAAACTTTCCCTCTCCTCAGGAGTTAATGCCCTCCATTAACTACCTGCAGCAGGCCCACATATATCGACAGGGAATTTGGTGACAACTTAAATGCATATTTGGCTTACAAGCAACCCCTCCTCCTGTAGACCTATGTGTTTGTGTTCCATCTCAGCCCGTCAAATTTATTTTTAATTAGGCATCATGTACATGAATTTACAAGTCAAAATAATATTTACAAGAGGGTTAGCAAAAGATTTATCACAAACCCCACCTTATTAGAGGAATATTGTGCTTGGTGTTTAATATCCGAATACACGCATTATCTATAAGAGCATGATATATATATATATAGGTTTTATTCTCAATTGCATTTACAGCCGTATTTACATTTTCTAACCTAGCAAACAAATATGGGTATAACACCTTCATTTGCTCATCCATCTCCCATGTGGCTTCCTCTGGTCCAAAGTGTTTCCATTGTACCTTGACATGCTCGATTGTTTGGTTCCAAAGCATAATATGCCTCTGATCTATAATGAACAGAGGTTCTCAATGGAACTCTCCCTCTGGTTCTACCTATAGCACAGACCAATCAATCACATGATTGGCATCCTGCACATATCTTTTCACATATATTTTGAGTAAAGAGACATGTAAAACGTCATGAACCTTTAGTGTGGGTGGAAAGACTAGTCTACATGCCACTGGTCCTACTCTCTTTAAAACTTGAAATGGTCCAGATAAACCATTTCCAACTTGGCACATGATCCAAATTTCAAGGAGATTTTCTTGTGTTTGACTTAGAGCTACACAAGATCCCTCGCTTCGAAGTATTTGTGCACCCTATATTCATCTGTATATATATTTTTCCTATGTTGAGCCACATTTAAGTTCTTCCTTATGGTCACCATCTCTTGCTCCATCTCTCTTAGCATATTAGGTCCAATATGGACCCTATTCATCAGGTCACTCCAGCTGATAGGAGTATTGCACTTTCTACCATAAAGTGCCTCCAATGGAATCATCTTCAATTATTATTGGTGTCCATTGTTGTAGGAAAACTCCATAAGAGGAAGAAACTCTTCCCACTTCCTCAGATGGTGCATAACATACATCCTAAGGATGTCCTCTAGCACTGTGTTTGTTCTCTCAATCTTCCCATATGTTTGTGGGTGGTATGTTGTACTAAGGGCTAATCCGGTCCCCAACCCAACAAGCTACTCCATCCAAAATCTTGAAGTAAATCTTGCATCTCGGTCTATGATAATTTTCTTGGGCACTCCATGCAACCTCACTTTTCTTTCATGAACACATGTTATATCACTTGTTGCATGAGTGGATTTTACAACCACGAAGTGAGCCACCTTACTCAACTTGTAGATTGCAACCATGATTGTGTCATGATGCTTGGTTATCCTTGGCAACCCTTAACAAAATCCATGGAAACTACCTCCCATTTCCATTGCAGAATGGGGATTGGTTGAAGTAAACCACTTGGATGTATACATTCAATTTTTACTTGTTGGCATTCTATGCATTTGGAAATAAAACCAGTGGCCTCCTTCTTCATTCTTGGCCAATAATAGAATTTTTTGAATGGTTGTTTGCATCTTTGGGTAGCCTAGGTGACCAAAATATGGCTTCTTATGAAACTCATTTAGTAAGAGATTCTTCAAGTTGCTTTCATTTGGCACATACATCATGCTTTTAAATCTTTCTAACCCATCTTCGAAGAGAGTGAATTTGTTGTCCTTCACCCCTCCTAGTTCTTATTGCAACTTTTCTTTTAACTATCAGTATTCACCATCTTGTTGATTGGCCACTTGAATTATTTCCTTGAGATTACTCCCATAGGAACTCATGACTGATATATGGTACATTTGTGACCTCCCGCTGAGTGCATCAACAACTTTATTTTCTTTGCATTGATGTATTTAATCTCGAATTCAAATTCACTAGCTGTGGTTAGCCATCTAGCCCGCCTAACATTTAGTTTTGGTTGATAAAATACGTATTTCAGACCTCCATGATCAATAATCAAGGTCAATTTACCTCCTAGGAGATAATGTCTCAACATCTTCAATGAATGAATGATCATTGCTAGCTCTAGATCATGAGTTACATGGTTTTTCTCACGCTCATTCAATTTTCTAGATTCATAACAAACTACTTAGCTTTCCTGCAGCAAGGCTCCACCAAGTCCTTTGCAGGAATCGCTGCAAACCACAAAATCCTTGTCTGGATTTGTTATTCTTAATATCGGTGCATGAGTAAGCAATTGCTTCAATTTCTCAAAGCTTATAGCACATTCAATTGTCCATTCAAATTCCTTCCCCTTCTTTTGCAATGATGTGATTAGATAACCAATCTTGGATAATTTCTTAATGAATCTCCTATAATAACTTTCTAACCCCGTGAATGATCTAATCTCGGCCACATTTCTTCATGTTGGCCAATCCATGATGGCCTTAATATTCTTTGGGTTGACAAGCACTCCTTCCTTTGAGATAATATGTCACAAATACTAGATTTGTGACTGAAAGAAATCACATTTGTTGAAATTTTCATATAGCTTGTGTACTCTTAACAACTGTAACACTATAGTTAGGTGTTCTTCATGTTCCTCAGTTTTTGAATAACCCAATATACCATCAATAAATACTAATACAAACTTGTCTAAGTAAGGACTCAACACACTATTCATGAGGCACATAAGAGTGGTTGTTGCATTAGTAAGCCTAAAAGGAACAACTTCAAAATCATAATGCCCATATCTTGTCCTAAATGTTGTCCTATAAATGTTGTCATCTTTAATGTGCACTTTATGATACCAAACCTCAAATCAATTTTTGAAAATATTGTTGCCCCTCATAGTTGATTACACAAGTCATCAATTTGGGGAAAGGGGTATTGATTCTTTATGGTGACCTTGTTAATCTACCTATAATATATGCACAACTTGAATGTGCCATCTTCCTTTTTCACAAACAAGATTGATGCTCCCCATGGTGACACACTTGGCCTTATGTATCCTTTGTCTAGCATTTCCTTGAGTTGTAGCTTTAGCTCCACCAATTCAGAGGTGCTCATCCTATAAGGGGCTTTGGATATTAGCATTTTCCCAAGAATTAATTATATGGAGAAGTCAACTTCCCTATGTGGTAGTAGTCCTAGGAGATCCTCATGAAAGACATACTCAAATCGTTTAAGAAAATGATGTTCCAATAATTCCTTATTGTTGTTGCTTTTAGTATTATTTGTTATTTGCGTAGTAAACAAGTTACACCCCTTTCAACAATGCCTCTTGGCCTCCATTGCTCTCACTATTCTAGCTTATATAGGCTTTTGATTCCCTTGCAACATATTCCTTTCACTATTCTCATCAATGCATTCGATCGAAATTTCAAAGCAGTCAACCTTTGTTTTGTGATGGTCCAACCAATCCATTCCAATAAGAGCATCATAAGCTCCCAAAGGAAATATATTAAGATTAGTAGTTATGGGAATGTTGTTAAATACAACCGAGCACAACTTCACTATGTTCTCCACCTACCTTTTCATCCTAGTGACTAGTTGAACTAGTCAAGACTCAATGTGCACTTCCTTTTTCAATGCGCATTTTTCTACAATTTTTAGACTAATATAACTAAAATTCGATCCTGGGTATTTTAAAATGGAGATAGTTTGGTTACAAATCATACCTTCCATTTCAATGATATATGGTTGGTGGTCAACTTGTCGATTATCCATAATAACATAAATTTTGGGCACACTCCAAGCCACATCTCCAACTGTTTGCACTTCTTGTACATTATGCAATCCCATGCGATTTCTTGGCACCTGGGGACAATATCTATGCAAATGGTATTCCCACATTCCTAGCATATAATGGATTCTTTTGAGGCCCATCCACTTCTTCAATTTTAAATGAATGGTCATGACTAGTGGTAGTGTTGAACCTCTCACTTGCACCTTGTTGACGATTAGTAGTCTTCTGCCTATTTATTTTACAATTGGGCTTGCCCTTGGCTTTCCACTTGTTCCTGCACTCTGGCATGTTCCTTGATTGCTCATAACGATGTCAATTTTCTTATTGCATCCTCTAGAGTTTGTGAATCGTCAAATTATGTTATGTCTTTAAATTATTGTGATAGACCACTAAGACATCTTTGAATCTTTTGCTTCTCGTCCTTGAGGTAGGGCACATACCTCAACAAATCCAAGAATTTAGTTGTGTATTCATCAGCTGATAGTTGGACCATCTTGAATTCATAAAAATCCTTGGCATTGTTGTCATGATACTCTTCAGATAGGTGCTTCTCTCAGAAGTATCTTTTAAATCTCCTCCAGGACAACTCTTTTTCTCAAATTTCCTTGACATTCTTCAGGCCTTCCCACCAAATGTCAGCTTTGCCTCTTAGGTTGAAGGTGGCTACCCTTGCTTTCATATTTTCATAGTAGTCATGGACTTTGCAAAAAATCTCCATTCCTAGCAGCCATGCCTCCACTTCCTCAACGTTTTTCACCTCTCCATCAAATGTAGGAAGCTTTGCCTTCTTTAATACTTTCGGCATGAAGTCCTACACTCTCCTTATTTGTTGACATTGTCTCTTTGTTATAGCACTAGGTAGTTGTTTGGGGCTTCTTTTCCTCCTCTTTGGGGTACACAGATGAGTTTCACCCTTCACTGTGTTTTCACTTTCTTGTCGATGTATTTTCTTGGATCTATTTCCCTCTACTTCACTAGTCTTCAACTCTCTTCTCTCAAGCTCTCATGAACTTTACTTAAGCTTTTAGATGGTTCCTAGTTCATGCTAATTTTGTATCTACAAGTCTGATAGGCTTTGTAGGATAGTTGCATTTACTTCAACGTGCATTTATTGAGCTCTGAGTATCCTCATGTTATTAGCCTTGCAACTTCTTAACTAAGCTCGTAGACTTCTAAGAGTATCCATCAAATCAGGGGAACCTTCCTCTCTTCACTACTCTACTAATTTCTCTTCATGCCCATGTTGAGACCTCTTAGTGTTATACTACCACCATGCTATTGTTCATTCCAATTATCCCTCGTGCTATCCCTTGGTGTCTCCTTATGTGTTATCATACACACCCAAATATTAGCCAAATGAATAACATCAATGACATAAATTCATTATTACCTTGGAAATCTTGCCATAACCTCATGGCTATGGGACTATCTTAAACGTCAAATTCCAAGTCATTACATCTGTCAGAAAACACAACATTGATCATGCAATCCATAAACAATTATGATAACTAGTACATAACAACATGCATGACTAGAGACTACATTCTACAAAAGGTCCTAACACACTATCACATCAAGCTAGAGCCCCACTAGCTTGTCTCCAAAGGTCCTGTGTTTAACCCTTAGCTATTATACCACTCTATAACATATCCCCCATCCATACCATACCCCATACTAAGGGTAGAAGAAGGTGTTACTATCATTGACCCAACCTCCATAGTCCAATCACGGAAATGGGGTCATAAAATTTCGTCCTTTCTCAAACTCCTTGAAACTCAACATAAACATTGACATTGCATCCATATCGTTGAGATCTTTCTGATGATATAAAAAATTCCTCAATCTGAATCTCATATCAAGAGATATGTCCATTCAAATATTTTCCCAATAACCACTTGACACGTCACTAGGTTCTGCCACATCACACCCACACCCATGTGGCATCCCATCTCACTACCATGTCATCAATCGAGTGGTTCCATGTTATCACAATACCCCATCACTACAACAAAATTGGCAATTTGCGCCAGATTTGGCACCAGATTTTAGTGCATTTTTTTCTCAATTGAGATGAGCAGCCTGGCGCTAAATCTTGCTCTATTGTACAATTTTTAAAGCGTCCTTTTTTGCACCAAATTTTGCATCTTTTTTACGCCAAATTTTCCACCATTTTTTGCATCATATTTTGCACCAAGATTTTCATTTGGTTTTACAACAAGTTTTGCTTCTAATTCTGTGCCATTTTTTGCATCTATTTTTGCATCATTTTTTGCTTCCTCTTTTGTGGCATTTTTTGCTTCTAGTTTTGTGTCATAATTTGCATCAATTTTTACACCATCTTTGGCATCTATTTAGTGCCTTTTTTTACATCCAGTTTGTGCCAATTTTTGCATCTGGTCTTATGCCATTTTTTGCTTCTAATTTTGTACTTATTTTTACATCTATTTTTGTGTCAGTTTTTGTCCCTTTTTTTACACCATTTTTTCCGTCCAATTTTGCACCATATGTTGAATTTGATTTAGTGTCAAATTTTGCATGCATTTTTGCACCATTTTTTGCATCCACGTTTGCGTTTTATTTATCTCCCTTTTTTGCATCCTATTTTGCACCATATTTTGCATTTAATTTTGCATCATTTATTTCATCCAATTTAGCATCATTTTTAACACCATTTCTTTCATCCAATTTTGCATCCTTTTGAGCATCTAAATTTGCATCCTATGTTGAACCATATGTTGCATCCACCTTTGCATCCCATTTTGTGTGTATTGTTATGTTCAATTTTGAGCCATTTTTTCGTCTACTTTTGCATTTGTTTTTGCACCAAGTTTTGAATGATTTTTTGTACCTCATTTTACATCCAATGTTGCATCTCAATTTGCATCCAAATTTGAGCCATTTTTATGCCCATTTTTGCACCATTTTTTCTTGTTTTGTGTCAAATTTTGCACCATTTTTTATGTCCAAATTTGCATCCTTTTTGGTATCTAATTTTTCGTCCTTTTTGGCTTCAAAATTTGCATCATTTTTTCTACCACATTTTGTGTCCACATTTGCATCTCATTTTGCACCTAGATTTTAGTTTGAATTTTCATCCAGTTATGCATCATTTTTGACATCCTTGGTTTCACCCTTTTCTAGTCCGATTTTGCATCTTGTTTTGTGTCTTTTGTTACATCCTTTCTTCATCCTAATTTTACACCATTCTTTAAATCCTCATTTTGGTGTCCATTTTTGCATCCTTGTTTGTGCGCAATTCGGTATCCTTTCATATGCCCTATTTTGTTCCCTTCTTTGTGTCTAGTGTTGCACCATTTTTTTATTTTACTTTAAAACCCTTTTTGTGTTGTTTGCATCTTGTTTTGATGGTTAGTTTACCATCCAATTCTACTCCCAATTTTGCATCCATGGTTAAATCCACTTTTGGCTTCTTGTTTAGAGTTTTACTTTTATTTCCATTTATGACCCCCTCTATGGATTCATTTTACTAAGTTCATTTACATAGTGAAATATATTAAAGTTTTTAAATATCATTTTGTTGTAGGATTTAATGCATGGTTAGATGAAAGTAAAACCCTCTCAGTTTATCCCAAAAACCTAGGACAAACCAATTAAGAGAAAGGTTGTTCTAAGGCTTAGGATTCTTAGTAGATCAAGATGTAGAGTATAGATTAAGAAAAAGAGAATGAATTATTGTGAGTCCTCGCATGCAGGTCTTCTTGGAGTTTTTAGGATAGCTAGGAAGCACTCCTAGCTAGCTCCAAAGCTTGGTCCTACACATAAGAGAGAGAATAAAGAAACCTTCATAGCATAATATCTTGATAATGGAAACTATCAAAAACATATAAATATCATTGAATAAATAAATACAAACCAAAATTCCATACATCCATTAGTTAAATAAAAGAAGTAAAGAATGAATTGAAACATATGGAAGGAAGAACAACTAATCTATATGAATAAAGGAGTTGGAGGAAGGTTACAACAATCATATGTAGTTGCAACAACACCTCCCCCAACTCATAGCTCCAAAACTCTCCCTCTCAAGATAGATCTCAGCAGCGTGACAATACAAGAATTCCCATCATTTTTTCAATGGCCAAGCCTCCAATATATAGGAAAGTGAAGGCTATGAAGATTTCCTAAATTCCTCATTAGTTCAATTTGGGAAAAATCTTTTGGGTGAATAATGTTTCCTCATATAAAAATGGCCTTTTCCACTTTTTAGATGCTTTTGTGCTTAGGAAAAAGCTTCCCGATGCTTTATGGCTCTTTCCCGCTTTTTTATGCTTTTATTTTTTAGGAAAAAGCTAAAGATGAGGATAAAGAGATCACATTCCACCATATGATTTTCCGAAAGTGAACAAGAGTGTGAAATTCAAATTCTAGTTTGCTTATGTTTTAGTTTTTTTTAATATATATTTA
>APFE030046717.1:1310-23557 GCA_000404065.3 Pinus taeda | reverse complement strand
GCTACTGAGGATAGATGTCAAGGATAGATGATGACTCTCGACCTCTATCAGATGGATTTTTCCCTCAAAAGATTTCATAATCTGAAAGGAAAAAACATATGGGTGCGCGTTTGCCAAAAATCATTACCAAACTTAGTTGGCGCGAGTGTCGTTCTAGGACAGAGTGCCAATGGGCGCGCCCCTTTTTGAGGATCTCAGTGATTGGCGCGGATAAGACATTGTGTACCTGCGCCAATGGAAAAAGGGCACTTTTCAGGGATAATTTGCAGAAGGTGTCTTCAGGGAACATGAAGTACATACTCAGGGGAACATAATGCAAGTGTTTTTAGGCTATGTCACTGCTCACAGGTCCCGAAATGTATCCTCCAATGTACGAAAACAGGGGTAACAGGGACGGTGACCAATGGTGACAAATTACTGTGTAACAGACCACTTCATATAATGTTGGAAATGATGATGATGTACATGGACTATGTTTTCTATCATACAAGGACATATGCTCTCATCATTAGTGGCTAGTCTCTCCATGACACGTTCTACTACAGGACTTCTCACTCCCAATAGGCCTCCTATCAGCATGACAACTTAACATGATCTCACACAATGTGGAAATGAGTATCCCTTCAACATAGTTACACAGGGATCTCAACAATAATACATTACAAGCTAAATACATCTCACATAATGTAGCAGAAACGATCCCACAACAAAACATCAAACAGGGATCTCAAAACATAATACATCATCTCAACAATTATGAAGGAAAACATGACATGACTGATTCATGTACCTTCACCTCTGAAGTTGGTAGAAAAATGGAAGGCTTATCTACAAAAACTGACTGCACCACTAAATTTCTGTTGCTGGGAGGTGTAAAATCGACTATCCATTTGTCGAATTCTGACACTGTCAAAATCTGGGCCTGTAGGAATCTTTTAGATTCCCCCGTGATTCTCTAAAAAATCTATTCTTTGGGCTGACTAGAGATTTGCAACTCAGATCACAAATCTGACCTTTCCATCATGATCCTTGCAAGATTCTGAGACTTTTGAGTATAAAGTTGGCTGCATTATGACTTTGGTAAATTTCAGCGTCCAAGGAATCTAGAAGATTCCCTCAAGATTCTTCAAAGATTTTTGTTCTGCTAGGAATCTGCAAATTCGCTGCTCAGATGGTGATTCTGATTTCACCATCGCGTTCCCTGTGAAATTCTGGTTAGAATGACTGTAAACTTCATATGATTCTGACAAAATGAAAATTTACTTCCCTGGAGAATCTTCAAGGATCAAGGAATATTCTCTGAGAATATGTCTCGAAATGCGTGTCAATAATGGTTTCGTCTTCTGGCCTGCAAATCATGGTTCCGCTACCTGACAAGGTTCCATTCCCGCACAGGGTTTCTCCCTGCAAATAAAATAATCTTAAGCTTTGAAAAGTGCACGGTTCTCCTTGAGTGCATCTGCAACTCTTGGGTTTAGGTACTAGATGGGTGGCGAACTTTACAAAGTCGCAACCATGGCACGTTGGTTAAGGCGGACGAATGGAGGCGGAGAGGTGGCGTGACCTTTCCAAACTCGACGTGTATAAACCCTTTTGGCGCAATGGTTAATTTTTCAAACAGTCACATTTAATTGTGGTTTGTAAGCCGTTGGAACGACGTGGTGTTCCGTCGTATGTTTGACCGTTTGTTTAAATTTGGTGCCACCCACTTGGGGGTCGGCCACATGGGCCGGGGGGATTCGACCCCCTCTGACACCCTTATTCCCCGCGTTTCGACATCTGCGTTAATTCGTGGGCCATGGGGCGGGGTTCCCAGTCAACCAAACCTCGACTCTGATATATACATTGCCACCATTAGTTTTGGTTACCAGCTCTGGGGGTGGCGGGGGTGACAACCCACCCCCAACTAAGTTTTTGATATTTGTATAGTGATATGGTGTGGATCCATGCAGCAGTGGCGGCAGAGGTAGCTCACCAACCCTTTTTTAAATATTATTTTGTTTTTTTAAAACAAACTAATTGATTTTTTTTTCCGATTTAGGGGTTATTAGGCAAACTAACCATCCCAAAAATTTGCCCACTCTTGGGAGCCAAATTCCATGTCCCGGACTCAGTCAATTTGTAGGACCATTAAACCTGGCCCACATGGCAACTTTGACCAAAACTTTGACTAGCTCTATCTCCCTCATACGAGCTTAGATTTGAGCGTCATTTGCATCGTTGGAATCAGGACGACAAGCACTTCGATCTAGATCTAGTTCAAGAGAAATATGACCACTTTTATTTTTTACCATTTCGGAGCCCTCTTGGACTTCTGCATGTGTCTGGAGCCACCTGGATCATATGGAGAGAAGGGGGGTCCCTCAGTAATGTTCCAACCTATCAAGGTTCCACTCCATCCTTGAAATGTGTGTGTATATATATATGTGTGTGTGTGTGTGTGTATATCGCAGACAGATCTATCGCTCATGAGCTTATATATTATCTTCATATGTTATCTCTCCTAAGTTTACAATTATATACATGGTCTGTTATTGCAATTGTTAAAATACAAGAATTAATCAACAACAGAGATTTACCCATCTCTTATACATAGGACATTAAGCCAAATTTAGGCTCAAAATAGACACATGAATGAATTTATTCCTCGTTCTTAACAAAGGCCAAAGTAACCACTCTCGACATTCACTGAGGAAGTCAACATTCCACACGCATGTAAGAAATCAACAATTCTTCATTCATACAAGAAATCAACATTCCTCATTCATACTGGAACTCAACATTCCTCTTTCATGTAGGTAATCATCATTCCTCAATGTTAACCCAAGCATTTCAATATTACATTAAACATGTACATAATATTGACATACACAAGAACTTAAGTAAGCACATATATTTTTAAGGAAGTCTAGCAACTGAGATTGGGACTTCAACTCTCCACTCAACCTTAAGAAGACTACATTGCACTCTTTCTAGCAATCGACATCCCCTGAGTCAGATTCAAGGTTTAAGGAGGTAGTTTGCTCAAGAGCTCCCAAGCATTGCACCTTAGTGGATTTTAATATAATAACCAAAACATCTTAGGAGGTTTCAAGCATAGAAAAAAGAGTCTCAATTTAGTCTTTGGTGAGAGGGATAAGTAATAATGAGGTGTGTCTGTCGTGTTACTCCTATAGGAATAAGAGTGCACTTACCAACAAATTCTCAATGGTTCTTCCACCCATGTTCTTAGCCCTCTCAAGGCTACACTAGGTGTTATCATCATGCTAGTTCTAGTTGCCTCAACCTCTCAGAAGTTTTCAACAAACATAGTTTCCAGTGGTTTTATCAGCGTAAGAACACAACCACAACTCTATGATTCTCAACTAGTAAACCCTCTAGTTTTTTCTTAGTCTAGATATCATCAGAGCCTCTTTGCTCCACTGAATTCTCATCTACCTTCCCTAAACTGCGTGTCCCCCCTCCTTGATCACGCCCCTTTTTTTCTTGTCCTATCCACCCTGACTCCTCTTACGTGTTGACTTTGTCAGCATGACCCACGAGGTGGCCTACAGACTCGCCCTCTAATCAAGAGTCTATGCCTTCCATTAACTACTTGTAGCATGACCATCTCTACTGGTAGGGAATTTGGTGACAACTCAAATGTAAATTTGGTTTACTAGCAACCCCTCCTCATGTAGACCTATGAGTTCATGTCCCATCTTAGCCAATCATCCTTCCTTTTAATTAGGCATCATGTACATGAATTTACAAGTCATAATAATATTTACAAGAGGGTTAGCAAAGGGCTATCACAATAAGAGATTAGTTTAGTAACAATCCACTCTCTTGGATCTAATTCCAAAACTTTAGTCTATCCACATATGGACGATACCAATTTACCAATTTAATAGGACAATCCAAACCTTTAAGAGTACTTCTAGGATAATAACATCCCAAGAGACTTAAGGTTTTAAATCTACAACTTTTGGGTCCCATACTGCCAAAATACCCCAAGATAATCTCAAAGCACCCACATAATATACACTTCAATTAGGACAAACCTTAAGGAATATATCACGAGATTTATCCCCTAACATCATAATTTCTTGAATTAACAAAACTGATGGCTCATGTAGCTCCATTAATCTCTTGAGGGATTTTTTCTTATGGTAACCCCCCACTCCCCTTATATTAAGGGACATCACAATCATGGGAGACCCTCTTGTGAGGGCTTCTTGGTTGTAAGTGACTTTGTTTTTCTAGAAATTGTTGAATTATCCTTGAAGAGTCTTCCCTGGATAGCTCCTTCCAGAGCCAAGTCATTTGTGTTCAATTTTTTCCTCCTAATCGTTATGTTTCTTAATGAATGGTCCAACTTTGAATATTCCAACCCATTAGACTTTGAGGTGGAATAAACATGAAGGGAAGTAAGGATTAAAATCTCCTTATATGAAGGAGCATAAACTTGTGGCTCAATTTCTAAAGAGTCCATCAACACAAGTCCTTGATAGGAAGAGGAGATCAGATGTATAGGAGCAAACCCCAGAGATGAGGACTTGTCTGAAGACTTGTCTTTAGGTGTAGTAGGCCTAGCGTTAGATAATTTTGAAATACCATAAGTGAAAAGGGAAGACTGAGGAGACTTCGATTTCCTCAACACAAAATTTGATAATTTCTTAGGATTTGAGACTTTACTAGAGAAACTTATATTAATGAAAGCCCCTAAAATTAAAGTAAAGAATTTTTGTTAATTGAAAAATTATTCAAGGTTACGAAAAAAAAGTAATTATGAAGTTAAATAAAACAAATATAGTTTGTTGTTTGTGTGGGGTCTAATTCCATTACGTTTTAGGTTCAAACTGTTGAAAAGTTTAACTAGGTTTAGCCTTCATAATGACATGTGTAATTGTGATTTTTATGTAGTTAATGTAAAGAAGGAAAAATAAAATGATTGTATGATTGCTTCATGGGTTTCATGAGCAAAAGATTTTATTTTTAGATGGCTCCCATTGAGAGCCTTTAGGATTTGTCATAAAAGTCAAATAGAGTCAATGTCATGTATGAAGAACCCTTCTTGGGCATGTTACAAATGTATTTAAGTCTATAGGATTGTCTAATATCCCTCCAAGACAAGCACATGTTACTCCTCTACAAGTTGACTTCAAGATGAAGTAAGAAATCTCATGTCGGCTCACCTAATTTGGAGACACAACCCTTCATAAGATCATGTCAGCTAATATTCATGGGTTGACCACTATAAATAGGCAACTCGACTATTAAACAATCAATAGTTCAAATCTCTTTAAAGTTCGGATAAGACTACAATCAATGAGTTCAGATACTAATGAATTTCGGATGTCAAAAGGGACTCGGATAGAGGATGAAGGAACAACGAGGATCTTTAGGGTTGATCACAGGAAAAGAAGTTCGGTTAACGCTCTGAAATTCAGGTGGACAAGTGTAGTGACAAGTTTGAATATCAATTCATAACAAAGAAGCATAATTCAAGCAAGGGTATAAGCTAC
Organism: Pinus taeda; assembly: GCA_000404065.3. Lineage (NCBI taxonomy): Eukaryota > Viridiplantae > Streptophyta > Pinopsida > Pinales > Pinaceae > Pinus > Pinus taeda. Next base: position 18,050 of record APFE030046717.1, on the reverse strand, counting down.
AATTTGGTGTAACTGCAGAGGTCACAATGCGGATTGGAGTAGAGAAGTTAGACAAGGTTCCAGTGATACCACAATGACATCCTATCACTCTCTCGGTGCTATATCACAGTAAGGATCTCGATACAATCTCTGTCTCACAGTAAAGGAGGATTCGGTGCTACCACATCAAAGAGAATTCAATGCCACTCAGGAAGAAGGTCACAAGTGTGTGACAAGGTCTCGGTGTTATTACAGGAAGAAGGTTGCGGTGTTATTACATGAAGAAGGTATTAGTGCTACCTCAAAGGAAGAGGACTTGTGTCTTGGTCTTGGAGTGGCTAATAGGTCAAGGCTCTTGGTCTTGGTATTCATCAATTGAAATCTCTATAAGAAGAATTTGTGCAGGTTTTCCTCTCAAAGAGTGAGAGGTTTTGGCCCTAGCTCATAGCCTACATTCCGTATCTCTTGTCTATTTATGGTCATGCATTGGTAGCTGTTTGATGAAGAAGAACATTAATAACTTAAGTAAAGAAGATCCTAATCTAAAGTTGTAAAAAGAACTCACAAGCAGTTACTAATTGAAGAGAAATCACCTAATACATGATGCCCTAGATTTTTCAAGACAAATCTCATGGGGAGGGTGCTGAGTATGGAAACCATTTTTGGGGAATTAAAATTATCCCATGGGGCATCCAAGCTTGACTGAGCTTTGCACAACCTCAATGATAAACATCCCATTGTGGGCTGATCGATCTTCTATTCAATAAGCAAATGCCTAGGGTCAACATAGTCACAAAAAAAAATTAAATTATTAAAATGGAAGGAATAGTATTGGATAAATATATAAAAAAAGAAAGTTACAAAAATAAAGAATAAAAAATTATTAAATTGAAAATATATTTTTAATATTTAAGGTTGTGAGAAAAGGAATGATGAAATCAAGGTTAATGGTATCTTTGTATTTATGAAATTTCATGGCCGTCACATTTAAATCAAGATATTAGTGAGGGGATTTTTTCTCATTTATGTTGTAAGAAAGTTGGAAGAAGGAAGTAATCAACCTAGTTCATGGTGTTTTTGATGATTTATATCTAGAAAGTCATTAATACAAGTTGACCAACTTGCGAGAGAAAAGTGATAAGCACTTTTGATCCTTATAAACAATACAAAGCTAAAAGAATCTACGTGAGTACCTAAATAAACAAAAACACCACCTTTTAATCTCATCATAGGAGGTTTAGTAGATGAATCTGATAAGCATAATGTTTTAGAGAATATGGTGGTCTATCTTAATGTAAATTTGATAGGAACAAACTCTAAATTGTGTTAAGGAACTCTTAAACCATTAAAAAACTAGAATTCGATGTACTTAGGAGGTTTGATGATGCATCTCCAAAATGAAGATATAAATTAGAATAGTGACTTAGCTATGGAAAAAAATGATTCTCCAGGATCAGCCCACATGGACCAAAAGGGAGGCTTTGTAAATCTTGCCTCAAATGCCCTTGTCTCTTGAAATGCTTTAAAACATTCACTATGAAGGTATGTGGAGGTGACCTTTTAATATCAAGCTCAATTAGAGGAAGCAATGATACAACTCTTAAATAGTAATACTAAGTTTTAAGGCTACAACCTAGCTTGACTTCAAATTGATGTATGAAAGCTCCTTATTTGTAGGACAAGAGACCCTCTTCATACAATGATTTGACTATTTAGTTTACAAAAATGTACATAACCCACCTCCCTTTGAAAACCTCCCCACATTTTGCCTACTACATAATATGAGCAATAGTTATGGATACCCATGATAACTAAAATCGACATGAACTTGAAACAATGCTAAACTCTATGAAATATAATACGTGAAAAATTGATATTTTTGTATTAATAAAGTCAAACCACATTGAAGAAATGTAGTCTAAACATTCTATGCTTTAACTTTTTCTCAAACACATTTTCCTATTAATTTTACTCGAGATCTATTCAAAATTTGTTGAAATTATAAATTTAGTTATTGAATTTATACAATTCAAATACCCAATAATTTTCCATATCAAATCTATTTATACATTATAATTTCACTCCAAATAAAGAAATATAATTTGAATAAAAATTCTATCCATAAAAATTCAAAACATAAAACATTTAGATTTATTCATGAAAACAAGTAACAAGTTTTTAATTTATTTATATAAAAAGAGGTTTGGTGAGAAAACCTACCATCAGCCAAAGGTGTTGAGTTCCATCCACCTCTTCGTTCCAGTGCCTGCCTTGTCGTTAATAGAGTAAATAAAAAATGCAATGACATGGTACCCTAGGAAATATAACCTAAGAACCATAAGGTTTCATGTTCATGTGGACTTTTATTTAAACATATTTATTATTGACCAGGACAAAGTTATCCATACCTGAGAAGAACATAAGAAAGAATATTAGATTTATTGTCATGAAAGCCGAACACATTAAATTTCACTAATAAAAAACTGTCATATGTCTAACTCGAAAACCATTATTTGGATAATGTGCTCAGATAAGGATACATCGCTGTCGATGACCTGACTTGACCTGACCTTTTCAAGGCCAGCGTGCACATATGCTCTTCATCATTGAATAAGGGAACATATTCTCCCTACTCATTCCAGGCTGTATGTGACCAACATCCTCTATTTTGTCTTCTAAATTAATCCCCAAATCAACACTTTAGCTAATTTCTTTAATATATGTTTTTAATGTTGGATGATTGTAAAATTTGTTGTAATTTAGTTGTTAATTGGTACTGGGTCTAAATTTTATTTGGCATTATTTTAGAATGCACAATGATTTATAAAAAAATCATTAATTGAAAATGTTTTTAAGTTTTACTCCAAAATTAGAAGATAGTTTTAAAATATATAATATTAATTTTCGATGTTTTTTCAACATGTATTTTCTAATAACGTTTTGAGGGTAAATAATAGAGTTGTTAAGTAGGTTTTTAATTTTTCTCTTCTTTTTGTGGTTTGTATTGTTTTTATTGATGGTTATGTTTTCGTTGTAATTTGTTTTTTTAAAAAAATTTGATAATGATAATATTTGAATTATTTTTTATGATGGAAATAAATTAACATTATCAAAGTTTTTTGGAACATAATTTAATGGTAACATAGATTTTGGAACATCTACAATCTTGAAATTTAATGATAACCTAAATTTTTTTATTTTTTTTTTCTAGATTATCCTACCAAATTTCCATTATTATGCAAACTCCTTAAACTACCTTCAAACATTTAACAAATTAGAATAAGCTTAAAAAAATAAAAACCCCTAACCTGAAACTTCTTTACCCTAGCTAACTCAAAAAATCTACTTAATACTAACTTAAAATTTATAATAAGAATTGTATGAATTTTATCTCGAAGCTTGCCCAAATAATTCTGATGAATTACCTATACTCGTAAATTAAAAAAAAAATCATTTAACTTAAAAACTTACATAAAATTAAATATTACTCTCCATTACCTCTTATATAACTTCATTATTAACTTTTACATTTTAAAATAATATTCAAAATATCACAATAATAATATTTTCAAATTCATTTTATATTTTTATTTAATAATATAGTTGTCACTCCTTTAAATAAAACGAAAACTATAAAGTTGACTTTGGCAGTTTTCCAAAGCTTCGCCTCTGCCAAATCATTAAAAACTCCGTTAGAAACCTGGTCGGTGGATACGCAAAATTTACCAGGCCGTCAGAGCCGTTAAAAAGTAGAATCAATTCTGACGGTAAAAAGCGCACGGCTTTGATTAAAAAGGCAATAGCCAGTCTCTGGTACATCTCGCCTCCCCATCGACGGCCCCTACATCTCCCAACTAATCAACTATCCTCGATCACGACACGTGTCGATTGCCCGGGATGTTGTTGTCTTGATCTCTCCACGTGTCTGTCCCGCGGGGATTTGTTGCCTCGATCCGACGCCATTACGCGCAATTACCGAGGTATTGACAGGAAAAAGGTAAAAAAACTCTGGTACTGTTGTTAAGAATATAAAATCCAGTGAATAATAAAGACCGGTCAAATGTTAGACTGCGGCAAAATGAGTTCTGTATAAGGTACTTGCGCAAGCATTAAATGCCTTTGCATTCGGTGTCGAGGTTCTGTTGGAAGTACGGAGCAGAACAGAGGAACGGGACGGCGTGGGAACAGGGCCGGGCAGAGCAGATAGGGCACCGAAGGCCATAAAGGCTCGCTCTGTGTTTACTGTACTTGGACTCTGATATAACAGGGAGCTTTTAAGTCTAAGAGGCGTTTCGTCAAGTCCAAGCAAGAGTTTCCTTCGGGTAAGCTCTGAATTTATTGATCTCTCTGCGTTACAGAAATTAATGTTCTTTTTCAGGCTTCGGTTTTTCTTATTTTGACTTCGGTAAGGGTGTGAAAGTGGGTAAAATGAGGTGACTCCTTTGAAGGATTTCGTAGTGTTGCAGCCAAGAGTGCGGGAAGAAGAGTAAACATGTGTACAAAGAAACTCACCTGTCCGTCGTTGGAGAAATGACAGGTATGGACCTTTCGAAAATAGATAGAACGGGGTTGGAACAGGTAGAGACCAAAGGGATGGTGGCCTCAAGAAGCGAATATTTCCGTTAGGTCTGCGGAAATGGCCATGAACATTTGACAATTTGTACAGCAATTTCCGTTGTCAGAAAAATTTCCCGAAATGTTCTTACACATAACTAACAATTGTATCAATGCTAACAGCCAATCTATTCATGATTTATAGTGGTGAACGAATGGATCACGAGGCGGCGGTTCCATTGTGATTTTGAAGAAGTAAGGACAGAACTATCTGTATATGTTTGTAACTGTGTTAAAATTGGTCAATAGAAAAACAAATTTGACTAACTGCTTCTCTTTTTTCTTCAGCCCTGCTCTGCGTTTCTTCCAACTTGCCCACCTTTAACTGCAACTCTTCTATTTTTCTGCCGTAAGTTTGGCAAGCAGTAATTAGTGAGGCATGTTTAAGATGCAGACCTTGCATGTGCTTCCGTAAACCCAAAATCTCTTCCATGCCCCACTTGACCTTGTGTTTCTAGCCCTTTTTGGCTGCCTCACTAGAGTTTGGCGATTGTGGAATCCAGTTTTTTTATGCCTTGGTCTACAACTTGAAGATCATTTATCCCTGACAGAACATGGGAAAGTTCTTTGTGTAGATTGCCAATTTCATACATCTTAAGCTCTAACTCATCTGGTTTGTGTTCATTCTGAATATATATATATATTAGATATACATATATGTCTGTAATTTAAATACTTTTATCTTTTAATGTACTATTAATTTATTAATGTACATATGACTTGTAGTAAAATGTAAATTGGACTATTTTTTATTTGAAAATAATTATACCTTGAATTTAATTTGTAATATGTATTATCTTTTTTTTGTTAGGAAAGAAAAAACGCTAGAAATTCAATTAATATGAAAAGCCCAGTAAATATAAACCAAAATGTCCATCATATCCAACTAAACCTCTATTCCACAAAATATCAGCATATAAATTACGGAGGCCACAATTTCTCAGGACGGTAAATTTAAATTTCATTTGGTAATCTGGCGATAAAATTTTCAAGAAACCGGAATTCAGCCAGAATTTTTTTTAAAATCTGATTGATTGATTTGTAGAGTGTTTCAATAGCTATTTTGATAATGAAAATGGATTCAATACCTCCTAAGAACAGTTGAAGCCTCAAAATCCTATCTGGACAACTGTAACCCAGATTTTGCCATCTAGCAGGAATTTGCATTATTTTCGGGGCGAAATTACCTAAGTTATTATGTAATCGAAGTTGTTATTATAAATAATTGAAACTTACATTTATATTATATATTAAATTAATGCAAATAATAAAATATATAATATAATTTGCTTGCTCGGCTATTCAAGGCAGTCCGATCACCCGTCCTGCGAGCTGTGACCAATCTATAAAATATTTCAAAGATTGTTTTTCAGCCATTGCTGAGAACCTTCGTGACTTCACCATACGTGCTGTCCAGGGAGGGGTTAGGGCATACGCCGACGCACAGCACATTCGAAGGCCGTCAGTACAGTTAAGAATAATCCATGGCTTCGTTGCTCTAGTCTCGACCCTCTCATTAGGTAAACAGTAAACCGGAATAATACTTTTCTTTAATTCTGAGAGAAACGAATTTCTGCAAATTTCTTTTAAAAGAATGAATTGAGAGGCAAATTTAAGTGCGATTTTAATGCAAATAAGATTCTATTTATCTGAATTTAGAGGCGAATTTAAATGCGATTTTAATGCAAATAATATTCTATTTATCTGATTTCAGTTAGACATATATTAACAAAGTTGTTCACCATCTCTTGGATTTCTGCGAATTTCTAACTTAATGGTGGAAATTAGCCCAGCACGGTTGACTTATGACGTGGGTTTTTCAGTTTGAATGTTGGATTTTATACTTCCAAGCTTTACTATGTCTTCTGTTTTTGAACTACAGCTACAGCTTGTGATGCATCATTCTTACAGAAGCTGTTGTCGTCAAAAGCAGACAATCGTTCTGCAACAGGGCCAAATTATCCTCAATGGCGCCAAAATCGTCTAGAAGTAGTTGGCAATTCTCTTCAAGTGTTTAATTCTCCACTTGTATATCTTTCAGTTTTTTCTGCCCAGAAAGACAATCATCCAATCAGAGGTTGACGCTCTGCCTTGAGTTTTTATTCTCTGCTTTTATGTTACCATATGCTTCTTGCAGTCCTCTCACATTATTTCAAGCCCACCTAGTTTATCCAGCAATTTAGCGTCAATATTTGTTTTCTTTGCTAGCAACTGACATTGCTCTTTGCATTTGTTCAATTCACAGAACAGTAACTGCAGGTTTTTAATTTGACACGTTCAGGATTCAACCTTGGAATTGAAAACTACAGTTTCTGTTCTGAGGCTATTTTCTCCTCTTCAAGGTCTTTCAGTCCGTCTTGCATGGAATGATATTCTTTGACCACATTTTTAGATTCAGCCTTCAAGTTCTTGTTTTCTGTTTTCAAGTTACTAAGTGCTTCTTGCAGCTTCCCGACATTGTCAAACTCACCAATCTCTGACTGAATTTTCTTGTTTTAAGTGTAAAAGTTCCTCTTCATGATTAGAGATACATGCTCCTTTACTTGCAACTGAAACAAGTTTGTTTCTCTGATGCTGTCACTTAAGAGTTCTCTTCTTGTGACTTCAGCTTATGCCGATAGTCTCCAAGCTGTTTATATATGTCTTGATGCTTTGCTTCCGGTGTTGTTTTATTAAGCATCAAGCTGTTACTTAATTATTTAAGTTCCTGCACTGTGATTTCTAACTGTTGTATATGCTCTTGATTGATTGCTAGAGCTTCTGATGTCATCTCTTTGAAATCTTTAAGTGCATTTACCAGCAATAACAGATTTTGAATCTGATTTGTCAAGGATCCAACCTACAGTTGAGGTTTTTCTAAAGAAAACACTAGTTTTTCGAGCTTTTGGATGGTTCAAGCTTGATTGAGACTTGGTTTTGAAGTTGTTCAATTTCAACCTCCAGCTCAAACAACTTTTCCTCCAACTGTTGTACTTGCCCATTGATTTCAAGCTCCTCCAAACCTCTCTGCTGATTTAATAACACTTAATTCATTTCACTTTTCTCAATTTCAGATTTAAGGTTTCCTTTGTCCACTGCTTTCTTCTGAGATAAACTTTTTTAGTCTAGATTTGTTTTCTTGCAGCTGGATAGTATCAGCATCTAGTGTCTTTGTCTTAACCTTCAGGCTCAACTTTCAGTTCCTCGAGAGAAAAAAGATTTTCCTTGAGCTCACCTTTCTGCATATAAATATGTCCAATCTCAGCTTCAAGGTTTTCATTTTTGATATGCAACATCTGCTAGATCTTTTATGCTTTATATAATGGCACTGCTGGAGACAACTTGTTCTTCTGAGCTTACGTTTTTCTCCTGTAGTTGTAGAAGTTCTTATTTGATAATGCAAATCTTTCCCTGTCAAGATCAGTCTTCACTTTCTTTGCTGGGTTTTGAAAGTCATCTTTCAAGTTTCATTTTCTTGTTCCAGGGTTTGGATAGAGTTCTGAAACATAAGATTTTCTTCCTCTTTTCAATCAAGCCATTTCTTGTATATTTATTCCAAGCTCTCTGCATTCTTCTTCCAATTTTTGGACATGGTCAACTGTATCAGTAATGTGTAGCATTACATTTATTCCTGTAAGTAACCATCATCACCATCAAGCTTCTTCAGCAATTCTTCTTTGCTTGATATCTCAAGTTTGAGAGAATTATTTCCAGCACAAAGGAGATGAGCTCATTCTGTAGCTTTTCCAATTTTACTTTGAAATTTTGTCCTGCTTAAACTTTTTTAAGAAGATTAGTTTTGAGATAGGCATACTCCTCTGTTTGAAGGATAAGCTGCTCAAGTTGAAGAACATGTTCATTAAAAATCTTCTGCTTCATTGTTTCAGCTTCTAGTACAGTAAGTTGCTCTGGATTGCTACCCTGCACAGTGTAAAAGTGACATTTTTTATTTTATTTTGGAGCATATAGTTGCATCTTATCAGAAATCATACTGTTTTCAAGTGCATCTTTCTCAATGATTACATGTGACTCATGTTCCCACTTTTGCAGGACTGCTCTTATATTTTTTATTTTCCTTTGCAACTGTCTATTCTCTTCTTCAAGTTTGCTCACTCATTTCAAGCATGCTGTTTCTGTGTTTGGACTCCAGCGACTGAACTGACAATGCTTTCTTCTTGTCCTGCAAGCCAAAGATTGATTCTTTCAGGCGTCAATCTGAATTTTCTGCTCCTGAGTATTCTGAACTTCTTGAACTTCCCCTTTGACAAGGGCCCAGTCAAGATATCTGCAACCTACTTATCTGTGGGAATGTACTGAAGAATCATTGCTCCCTTCTAGACCCTATATCTCTGATGAAGTGATACCTGCTGTCAATATCCTTGGATTGATCATGGAACATGTGACTCTTGGAGAGTTTGATACAACTCTGATTATCATAGTAAGTCACAGTAGGGTTCAAAGTTTGACCTGTGATCTTTGCTAATAACTTGTGAAGCTAGATGGCTTCACAACCAGCAAGCTGGCTACTGTTTACCTCTGCTGAGCTAAGTGCCCCTGAAAATTGTTTCTTGTTGATCCAGGAAACCATACCTGAACCCAAACTCAAGCAACATCCTGAAGTGCTTCTCTTTTCATGAGCACTGCCTAATCAGAAACTGTAAACCCATGCACATTAATTATCTCCATCACGAACATATCTCAGACCAAAATGCACTGTGCCCTTAATGATCAAAGTGCATGTTTTGCAGCAACCCAATGAAATTGCCTGGGCTCCACCATATATTAGCTCAAGGTGGTCATTGCAAAACAAATGTCAGGTTTGGTATTTATGGATACACAAGGGAATTTATCAACTGCCTGTACGTAGATTGATCAATCAAGTCTGAATTTGAAGTTGCAAATGACTTCAGATTTGCTACCATAATATGAGTAGCTATGGGCTTACAGTCAATCTTTTGAAATCTTTTTAGAAACTCAAATGCATACTTAACTGTTTTGAGGAAGACTTCACCTAGACTCTGCCACACCTCGAGATCCAAGAAGTAGTGCATTAAGCCAATGCCCTTCATATCAAATTCTTTGGCCAACTTAGCCTTGAACTATGCTGAGTTCCTTTGAACTTCCTGTAAGTATACGGTCATCTACATACATGACTAAAACAAATAGATTAGAATCATTGGACAAATAGTAAGGATTGGAATCTGCATTTGCTTTAAAGAAATTGAAACCTAAAAAGTGTACTAGGGTATCTTGGAGTATCATGCACACGGTGCTTGATTCAATCTCTGATGGCTTTCTTCAACTTTTAAACATGGGTCTTACACCCATGCACCTCAAAACCTCTTGGCTGATTTATGTATTTCTCCTCCTCAATCAAATCAGGAATAATCCATTTGACATAAATACCAGCCCATCATCAATTCTAAAGAACATAATGAATTTGATGGAGGTACACATGGCAATGGGAGTAAAAGTCTCTTCATAGTTTTGGGAGAAACCTAGCCACAAATGGAGCTTTGAACTTCTCTAAGTTGACATCCACCGAATGCTAAAGTTTGTACAACTACTTGGAGTCAATCACTGACTTCTCCTTTTGTCTAGGCACAATCTTTCACACATCATTCTTAATAATGGAGTTGTACTTCATCATGGAAACTTGTGAAATTCGCTTAACTATTGCCTTCGCAAAATTAGGAGGCCCTGCATCAACGATCGAAGGCATTAGTGACACATAATTTGGAAAATTATTAGAGGTTGAGTTACTCAAAATGAAGTGTTAGGAGATCCAACTTGCTCATATGCATCTTGTAATGTTTAGGTAAACCACCGAGGAATTTTGGCTAAACTAGAGGGTAAAGAAACATCCCTTGCACCTCCAGAAGCTTGTTGATCTGAATCTGATTTCTCTGGAATCTATGGATCAATTTTTGGGCACTGCAAGCTCCTATAGCTCCTTAATCTTTGGTAGAGGTTCTTGAGGCTTGGAGGACGATGCATCCTCCTTGCTAAACTTGATATTTGTGCTTAACAACTATCTTCTGCTAAGATAGAATGTAGATTCTGTAAGTGTTAGGGGTCTCACTATAACCCTTAAAAATACCCTTCACAATAGAAGATTCAAACTTAGTCCTTTTCTTTTATCACAAATATAAATTTAAATAAGACACTAAAAACACGAAAGTGTACTACTTGAGGCTTCTCACTTGTAAAAGTCTCGTTTGTTGACTCATCCTTCAAATCTATGTGAGGACACTTCTTCATAATAGAGACATCTATAAGACATGCTTCTGCCCGAAGGCAAAATGTGTCAAACTCATCACTGCTTCGATCCTCTTCATATGATTTTCCACAAGAGATTTAAACTCTTGAAACTTCTCGAATGCCTCATCATTGCTCTTCATGAAGTAAATCCAAGACTTCCTATAGAAATAATCAATAATCAAACATAATAACTGTGACTTGATAAAGAAGTTGAAGTCATGGGTCCAAACTCCACATACATTTGAGTGTATCAAGTCAAGAATCTCTCTTCACATATGCTTGCTGCTAGGAAATGCATTCTTGAGATGCTTGCTAATTGCATAGCCCTTGCACATTCCTTTCTTCTCAACCCTTGAAATTTGGCAATCCTTGCACCATGTCCTTCAAGGTTGGCAATGCTCCGTAGTGCAAGTTGTTGCAATTTGGGTAGCTCGGAAGGGATTCTCACCTTAAGAGAACTCATCCATCTCTTGCATTTGCATACTAGGATTAGTATCTTGCATTAATTAATTTACTTCCAAGCTTTGTCTTGGTCGATAGAAACATAGGCCCACCTTTCTCATCTAGCTTGAGGAGTTTAGCACCTCTTTAGTGGTTAACACAGTGAACTTGCAGTTGTCAGAGCCACTGTCTCTGCAGCGCCGGAGGCATCAGGTGGTTAGAACCCCAGGGGAGGTATCGTTAACCAAGCCTCAGCTTGCTTCCCCCTAATTTTTCTCTCATGACCTACTCTAGAGACTAGCTCCAAATCAATTAAGAGGAAGGACACGCTTAGAATAGGCATATAATCTAAAATTAACCAAGATTTTGCATCTCACCTAGTTTGTAGGATTTGCATTTCATATAGGATAGTGAAGCATCCTTAAGCAACAACTGTTCATCCAGTGACTTAGTAAATAATTTGTCTTAAGCAAGGCCTTGACTCCATTTAAGGCATTGGTCTTTCAAGATAAATCTAATCTAATCTTTAAACTTGCTAATTCAACCAGGTTGCTAGGCCATTCAGTTGTGTCTCCCGGACTTGTTGGTTGCCAACAATTCTCCCATCTTCACATTTCATAGGGACTATCCCCCATAGCTTGCTGTAGGGAGACAACTAGAACGGAGAGGGCAGAGATCACATTGACAACCCCTTCCCTAAGCATTGTCGCATTTGAGGTGTACAATTTGGGCGACAACAAGTCGTGTGTAGGAAGATTGCTACAAAAACAAAAAATTATTAATGTTTAGTTAACGATTTTAATGGTTGCTATTTAGCCCCACCTCAACTTGTTAAAAGATTTGAGTAGATCGATGCCCGATGCGATCTTGTCAAAGACGAAGGATTTATCCTTTGACTGTGAGATCTAGGCAACACTAAACTAGCTACAAAATTTTCCCAGATAGTTGAAACACTAAACTTTTTGGAAAGCTATTAATACTTGAGAAAAAAGCATGATTGTAACTGTAACATAACATGAATTCAAAACAAAAATGGTTAGATTGTAATCTTTCTCAGGGTCTTGATATATTTGTCAAATCCTTTCAAGCTTTAAGCAATAAAGTTCCCTTGGTTAAATTTGTTTTACGTTTAAAGTTTTATGGTTCTGACACTCAGACCACAAGCTCATTGCCTCTTGCTGTCTTTTAGTCAACATGGCATTCAATGCACACTGCACAGTAATTGTCTAAGTTCGATTATGTATTTTTAAATATAGAATCTAGATTCTAAAAGATGAATGGTAACATGAAAATTTTATTTTGTCTTCATCTATAATTATTATATATATATATATATATATATTCATATATATATAGATGTCGTTTCCGTGCCGTATGGTATCTGGATTTTTTGAAAATTTGCCGTATCCATTTCAAACCCTATATCTGTATCCATTCCCATATCCGTTTTAGTGCAACTTAGTCAACAATTCCTCAAAGGAGCTCTAGTTTTTTATCTTAGCACAATTCTCATCTCATCTCTTTCCACATGCCGATTGCTCCCAACTTCCTCCCAGGGTCTCACATTGTGAGTCTAGTCTCTCCCACGAGGACATTGCTAGATAATGTATTGGCTTCTTCTTAGTGGTTAATGGTTCAATAGGGATATTTTCCTCCTCTTCCTCCTTTATTCCCACCTCTACCTCTATTTTGGGTGTTGGTGAAGGGGCTTCCACCCCTTCTTATTCTGCATCTACTTTTGATGATATGTAGACTTTTATCATGTTTTGATTTTGGTTACTTTTCTCTTGGAATAGTTTAGCTTCTTTCATTTTATGCTTTACCTTTTAGCTTATATGAAATGTTTGGGCAATCCTTTTGTATGTCACTAATAGTTCTACTTTCAAGTCCCATTGGCTACCTTTTGGGCATTTCTGTATATTAATAAAATTTCATCTTATTTTTTAGAAGATAAGTTGGTGAAGAAGGAAAACTAGGTGAAGTGGTCAAAGAAATTCCTTGCAAACATATGCTATTGGATTGCATAGATTTCATGCGATTGAGCCTGAATTGCTAGATAAACAGTGATGAGAGTGAAAATATGTGTAGTTGATGGGATCCTGACACTAAGTTATTGACTTGCAAATTCCAGATGCTGAATTTCAAATTATTCAAGGGAGAGGGAGAAGCTAAGGCCAACAATATTTGGCCAATCCCTAAATGTTGATTTATTTTTTTAAAGTTTTAGGTAAAGAATCAGGATGCTCAAGATATTTGTGCATAGAATACTGAGTTTGTTTCTTGCTTTGCAGTAAAGTTCCATTGATGAATATCTAGGAGTTATCTGTTAAATTGACTTTAAAGAGGTAAGTGATGTAATAAATGGGATTAACCAACATTTTATTCATAGTCTAATTGAACTAGTCACATTGTCAAGCACTAGGGTAATAAAATCATGGACAAGAGTGCAAAGTGATAGACTATAGTAACATATGGATCATTGTTAAACTGGAACATGTCCCATAGGGTTGAAGGTGTGCCACCGTCACTCCCCATACCCCCAAGATTGGTGGTGCTTGGTGAAATGCTTTGCCACATTTCTCCTTTTTAGAAAAATAAGTTGCCAAAGAAGGAAATCTGAGTGAAGTGGTCCAAAAAATTCCTTGCAAATTTATGTTGTTGGATCACATATATTTTTTATGACTGAGCCTGAATTGTGAGATGAGTAGTGATGAGGGTAAAAGGATGAATAGGTTGATGGGATCTTGACACTAAGTTATTGACTTGCAACTTCTAGATATTGAATTTCACATTATATAAGGGAGAGGGGGAAGCTAAGGCCACAATTCTTGGCCAACCCATAGATGTGGGATAAATTTGTTAAAAATCTTTGTAGCATTAAAAATTGGATAACATTGAATATGGATTTGCTTCATTGTAGTCTGGACTCTGCAGAATGCATTGTGCTGGTGGTGCTTTTTTCATCTCACTTTTATAACCTATAACTGAATAGAATATTCTTCTGAAGTTCAAGAAAAGGATTCAGTGATCCAATTTTCTTATTCACAAGTGTTAGCATGTGTATATAATCATAACTGAAAAGTTAGTTTCTTTATTTTCAAGGCAATTAGGGATGTTTAAATTCTCAAAATGAGAACTCTTGGTTGTTTCCTTGCAGGATTAATATTGGAAACTGTGCAGAGAGTATATGGGGGAGAAGACTATGGAGCACAATGGTCCTATGTCAGAGAAGAAGGGGCAAAATGCTGGAGAAAATGATGATCTAAATTTGCACAGTGCAACAGAGGAACTAGACCCTTGGACAGCATGGGCTTACAGGCCTCACACTATCTCCTTGCTGCTTATAGGCGCGTGTCTCCTGATGTGAGTTAAATTTGACTTTATTCTGGCAATTTTTGGAAGGGCTGTTTGTATCTCTATATGAGGTTCCTGCTTTTCCTCTGGCTTCCTCCAACAACACACCAATATACATAAACGTAATATAAAAAGGAACGAAAGAAAGCAATACCAAAATTTATTTTTAATTCCAGTAAAAATGTTCTACCTTCGAAAGAGCATAGCAGTTTCTGGCTTATAGGTGTGGATCTAAATTGCAGTCCCCAACATGTGGTGCTACATGTAATGTTCCCAGATTTTTAAAGCTCACAACAAACGTGTCCTAAAATGCTCCACCATATAAACAATTAGTGCTAATTTTGGAACGGTTGGTGTACAATTTTCCTTTCACAATGGTTTCAACATTTTTTTTAATCTATAGTGCCTTGAATGGTCTGGTAACTGATTCTGCTTAGCACTCCATAAGGAAACTTTTTCCTGATAGGTGGTTAGCTTTCTTTGTTGGTAGATGCTAGAAATTACTACTATGCACTGTTCAGGTTTCCTACATTCAAGTCATACACTTGTTCACATCCATTGCTCTTAGATTTTGGATACATGAAGAATGTGCATGAAAAGTTTAGGCTGCATAGAGCTTAGTAGGGCAGTTTTTCATGTTTGCAAAGTGAATTACGTAATGATAATTTCAATATCTTTTACTTAAATTTTGTTTTGGAGCTTCTGCTTTATTGAGCTTTGCACATGCTTTTGTTGACTCAAACTTTTGAAAAATTTAGATGGGCCAGCGGGGCACTAAATCCTGAAAACACATCGGACACTGATCGAGTTACTTCTGTTAAGAGGTAAGTTGTTTATGATTCTTCTTTTGGATTATCATTCCTTATCCCAAATATCTATGAGTCTTGAATCATAGGTTTTGTTGTGCTTACGTAAATGTTAGCGTTGATGATATCAAAATCACGGGTGACGATTTTTGTTTATAGGCGTTGTTTGTGGAAGTTTGTGTGATATTTGGTGAATGCAATCTCCATAAGAATGTCAGAAACTACTGTCCTTTCAAAACCATTGAATAAAGGGTAAATATTATATTATTGACATTTTGAAGGATTATTTATTTATATGTACTTTCTTTTAATGCTAATCCTAGCCTAAAAGTAATATACTCCACTGTCAACCTCCTGGAAAGATTGTTTGTTGATGTACTCCATTTTAAAGCTAATCTTCCATATCATGGATTATTAATCATTATACCACAAAAAAGGGTCAGGAAGATTCATGATGTGTCCCTAACTTTTCCAAAACCTCAAGTAGATTGTATAACTTATTATAATTGGTTATATTACTATTATTTAGTTTTTACATGCTTTAATGTCTAAAAACAATTACAAGTCTTTTATATCTGGCATGTTGTAAGTGATGGTATCTAGAAGATTTAAATAATTTTTGAACAATAAAATATATGAAACTATGACAAGTCAACTATGTGTAGCCTAATTTTTTTAACAAAAAGTCAAATATATGGCATAAAAATGTGCTATTTTATCCAAAGAAAAAAACATTTTTTTATTCAACTACAAAGTAAATACATTCATCAGGTGCATAAGCACAATCTATCAAGTCCTTTAACTTTTGTGAGCACCACATCATCACTAAGTAACCTGAAACGCCATCCCTAACCCCCTGAAACGTCATCCCTAACCCTTTATAACGTCATTCATTGTTTTGGGTATAGAAACATGTACAATTCGGCTTGGAAATGTATCAATCCCATTTCAATCTTTTGGAAACAAAGATTTTTCTGATCGGAAACGGATCCATGATGTTTTGACACTTTTTAGAGCCTTTTCCAAAATTACAGATCCGTATCATGATTCGTGATACGGATCACGTAATTTCGGAAATAGATCGGATAAGTTTCTAAAAAATTGCCGGGAGCAGATCACGCTCTTAATCTCTGGGAATAGACGAATTTTTTTTAATTATTTGGTGTTGAAATTTGGTACCGGAGGACAGGTGGTTCCCTTAGCCTTTGATCTTTGGCCTAGGGAAAAGTGTACAAAAGATTTTAATTTTTCTCCTAAAGTGACTTTATAATTTTTATAAAGTTAAAATCTAATTTAAAAGTGACTT
>APFE030046715.1:177015-192544 GCA_000404065.3 Pinus taeda | reverse complement strand
GTGTGGAAGCCGAATGGACAAAAGGAGTCCAAGAGACCTTGGGATGTGAATCCCAATGGTCACATAATGTACTATAAATGTATATCATTTGTGAATAAAAATTGTACTGCATGATTTATCTTTCATATTTGTTCTCGCTCCCCATGTGTGTTTAACACATTTCATTATCTTCTCTCTGATTCTCTTCAAACATTTCTGGATCTATTTGTTATTGTAATTAGTCGTCACCTTATTGATCAGATCTAATTTTTCTTGCTTACTTTGTATTTGTTCCATTTTGTGCACTTTGTCAAGGCCTTTTAATTAGTTTTCTGGTGATTTTTTGATGATATTGTACTCATCACTTAGATCTACATTTTCAAATCTATAGAGTCACATGAATTTCAGTTTCAGATTCATATTTGGATTCATTTTTGTATTCATATTTTTTCCTTGATTTCCTTCTTGTGCTCTTAATTGATTCACTTGTCTTTTAGCTTGTGTACTTTCCCTAATTTGAAAGAGGTGGTGTTTTTTCTTGATTATGGGGGTACTTAGTGGCCATTCCTATGAAAAACAATGTATAGGTGGCAGTGGTGGGAAACAACCATCGTTATACCTTACCTTCTCCTCAACCGCTTAGGTTGTGGAGTTGAGACCCTAAAAGTAAGAAGTTGTTTCGAAGGCCATCCAAAACATAATACTAGGATTTGCTTGTGTGTGACTACCTTTTTAGGAAATTTATATTGTGTTTTGTTTAGTTTGAGTCTTAGATTCGGCATAAGTATTTCTTACTAACTTAATCGGTTAATAAGTTCATATTCACCATGGCTGAATAGAGTAATTATTGTTCTTGTAGATTGTTAGGCCTTTCTCCCAAAGAGCAGGGTCCAACAATATGTAGATGTAGGTTAATTTCCAAATTTGAAGACTCAAACCATACTTAGGTTGGGGTAGGTATCCTTGGTTCTAGGGAAGATGATGTTTTTACACTTTAGGTAGTCAATGAAAGTCCCTTACCACCTTTTAATCCACCTTTGATTGATATTCTTGGCCTAGTTTTAGTGCAGTTGAAACCCTACGGTAGTGAACCTCATTACGTACAAGTCTTAGTCATGGCTTGTGAAAACACTTCTTCTTCTACGAGGGGGTAGGCCTCAACTTATCTTCTGAAGTAGTAGTTTATTCTGCCATGTCATCATTACCACCACTAAGTCTAGTCGGGTTTATACCTCCTTCTACACCTCTTACCTCTGCTTCAGGCAGTCAACCAGTTACCTCTATGACCTCATCAAGTTTTCCATATTTGTGTCTATCATTACCTTTTCCTAACTTTGCATTTAGAGTGGGGCCATGTTCTAGTCAACCCACTAGAGTTGGGATATTTATTCCTTGCTCATCTCAACCCATGGTTCCTAACTTTGGTACATGAATCTTTACTTTGGGAAACATGATGTGAGGACCATCCATTACCTATAGTCAACCTCGGAGAAACTTCGTCTATGGTAGTACATCTCAACCTAGATCAATTTGTATGCTTGGATGGACACCTTTCTTAAGAACTTCCTTCTCTAGATGGACCAATATACCTAGGGGTACTATCGCCACTAGAAATTCTATCCCTATGAGTTTTAATGCTTATATAGTACTTATACACAAGCTCGATTCCTCAGTCTTGGGTATAATCATATGGGAATTTAATCCTATGGGGTTCCTTTGTTCTCTGGGGGCACTTTTCCTGGCAGACATAATCCTTACACAACATCTACTTGCCCAAGATATCAAAATATTGGGATTAAATATAACCTCGGTCATAATTTTTTCGCCTTTTAGTATGGGTGGGAGGACCTTATAGTCTGTCTAGGGGTTATGACCCATATGAATCATATGGTCAATTAAAAATTCATTTTCTCACTCCTCTTGACCCACCTAATCTAGATAAGTTGACCAATGATTACATCCGTTATGATCCTTGGGGGCCACCTATTCCTACCAAGCTATTTTATGATATTCCTAAGTTTGAAGGGAAACCTCACAAGACTTCTTCAACACATATCGCCAACATTCATCCAATTATTTGGTGGATGATTATGAAAAGTTGAGACTTTTCTGACATATCTTGACTAGGGACATTGTAAAATGGTGTATAAAACTTGATTGGGCATCCTATAATGACTTTGCTTCCTTAGATAAAACTTTCCTAAATCATTTTCAAATACTTACATGAAAGGGTCTCGAGATTGACCTTTTGTCCAACTTTAAATAGCATGATGCCACCCTTATTTATGATCATATTCATGAGCGGTGCAAATGCAAGAGGTAAGTAAGAACTAAACTCCCTAATTAAGTTATTAGAGATTGGTTCATCAAATCCATTCGACCTCAAATTTGCTAGGATGTTGCTATTATTGAAGCAGTTACAAAGGATAAAACCATTTTACATGAACGACACCTTGATTTTATTTATTCTCAAGCGGGAACATTATATAAAACTATTCCCAATGCTCCTTGCCCTTGAAAACCTACAACAACCCAAGCCTAGACCACTCTTTAATGGAGCGATTGGTTCCCTTTATCCTTATATGATGAGTTAGTTAATTGCTCAAGTAGGGTAGATCATGGTCAGTTCTAAAGCCCCAAAAAGTGACCTTGGCTCTCAACAAGCACCCACTTCTTTTGAGTAGTCAACTCACATTCTTACCATGAATTCGACTTCACCTAAGAATGTTCAACAACCTGGTAGAAAAAGGAACATCCGTTGTTAATTTGTGAGTATTTCAAGCACTCAATTAAAACCCTGGATAGGACATCTATGCATGAATGATAGATTTGATTGATTTGGTTTGGGATCCATTGAATTTTTCACTTCTTTCCATATACTCCTCTGTTGTCTAGTAAGTTTTCCAGGGTTGAGACTATGAAGAAATAACTCCCAGTGGTTATTCGAAAATTGCCATAACAAAATTGATGACTCCACATGGGAGTTTTCCCTGTTTCTATTTTGATCTCTTCTCTTTTGCTTTGGATCTAGTTTTTTGGTCTTCCGTCGAGTTCTCTTTGGTTGTATTGATTCATTTAGATCTCCATTAGTTCTATTTTCTTCATATTTGAGTATATCTTCGATTTGAATTTTTTGTTTCTACTTTTTATATGAGAGAACAATAGATCATGGGTTTAAAATCAAATTATGGACTCTTCTGTATATAATTTTATTGAATTAACCACAAATATGAATTTCTCTGAGAATTTCATCTAAACAAAAAAAAAATCACTAGAAACAGACTCTCAGTGACAATGTTATAGTCAATTGAAGATTAGTTAGTTGAATTTTATTCCTTAAATGCACCCACAAATTGGGTTACAGATTGGCTGACCCTTCGGAGCTGTTGGGTTGTCTATTTTTCTCCTTTGGCTTGAACTATATTAAGGCATTTATACTTGCGATTGTTCTTGGAACCCCAAAAATTCTAAGAGATCCTACATGACTCTACCCATCTCATTAACTTTGTTCTCTAGTTTTTGTTTAGTGTCTAGATCTACTACATATCTGACTCATTTTTCCTTGTTTGGGTTGTATTTATCTTGTAAGGGTTTCTTGGCTTCTTTATTGGGTTTCATTTCATCGTCCTCTCTCTAATTCGCTTCAAACCTTTCTGGATCTATTTTTTATTGTAATCAATCATCACCTGATTGATCAGATCTAATTTGTCTTGCTTACTTTCTATTTGTTCCATTTTGTGCATTTTTTCAAGGCCTTTTAATTAGTTTTCTGGTGATTGTTTGAGGATATTGTACTCATCAGTTAGATCTACATTTTCAAATATATATAGTCAAATGAATTTTAGTTTCAAATTGATATTTGGATTTGTTTTTTCATTCATATTTTGTCATTGATTTCCTTCTTCTACTCTTAATTGAGTCACTTGTCTTTTGGCTTGTGTACTTTCCCTAGTTTGAAAGGGGTGGTGTTTTGTCTTGAAGATGGGGGTACTTAGTGGCCATTCATATGAAAAAAAATTTATAGGTGGTGGTTGTGGGAAACAACCATCACTATACCTTACCTTCTCCTCAACCACTTAGCTTGCGGAGTTGAGATCCCGAAACTAAGAAGTTGTTTTGAAGGCCATCCAAAACATAATACTAAGATTTGCTTGTATTTATAATACTAGGAAATTTATATTGTGTTTTGTTTGGTTTGAGTCTTAGTTTGGGCATATGGATATCTTACTAACTTAATTGGTTACTAATTAAGATTAACATGTGCTCTAGGGTTGAATGTTAATTGAAAATACTCTCCTAATTAAATTCTGACATTTTCTACATGCTCCAACGTTATTGGACAGTGCATCGTCATAGATGAAAAGAAGAATGAGGTATCAGAGAGTGCATACAAAGTGGTGGTTGTTAGCTATCCAAATGGATTTGGAGCACTTTCAGTGGAGATCTATGAGCCTTCTCAAAAACAATGGATTGTTGCAGGATACCTTCTGGATAATTTGAAGTTGGATTTCAGTAATACACTTCTCTTTTGCGACGGATCATTCTACTGTTACTGGAGATCCTCTATTCTGAGTTTCAGCTTACCATTGAAGGGAAACAAAAATGGCATTTCAGCTACCATTCCCGTGCTTCTTCTACGATTCTCCCACAAATGCGGCAACTTGTTTCCCACACGAATCATCACATGTAGCTCGCGTCTATTACTAATACCCGTTGAGGGCGAGGTGGACCTGGTTGTTAGGGTTTGGGAGTTAACAAGTAAGGACAATAACCCCTCAAACTCACACTCACAGTCGTTTGAATGGGTAGCTATTGCACAGATGTCGCCTTCAGTTTTCTAGGAATGGATGGGTAAGTGGATGGGTAAGGTTCTGCAAGAATTCATAGGCATCAGATTCCACGTGTGACTTCCCAGCTTTGTCACAAATTATGGCCACACTGAAGGCAAATTTTGCTGGACTCGCATTGCCTTCGAACCAAGGCCCTACTTGAAAGTTGAGTAAGGTTCGGGAGGTTATACAAGGACCAAACCTACATAGCTTGAAATGTATTAATAGACTTTGAGGGTTTAGTTAATGCACTAAGTTGTAATGCACTAATGTCTAATTTTAAATTCTAATCGGCCTTGTCCAATTTAATAATTTCACTGTACTATGAGAGCAATGATTGTTTCAGTTTCTATTAAATATTATGACATAATAATATAAAGGAGATATAAATATTTTTCATTTTCTATCTCATCTATAAAGAAAATACAAACTCATAGGAGGCCCCAACCCCCTTTAAATCAATAATCCATAACTTGTCTAGAGGCACCAACCTCTTTCAATTGTAGGCCCCTAACTTGTTATAACCCTATTTTCCACTCCATTGTTGTGAGAGAAACAAATTTCAACTTACCTAAATTGTTGGATGGATAGAATGCATCCCCTTCATTTTTTTATTTTACCTATGTGGTATTTATTCCATTTTAAAAGGGTGTAGTGAAATAATTGAGTTATTTCTCATAAAATTTTTTTTTCTCTGTAAAAACTATCTATTATATTATGTACAGTCGGTTAATTACATCCAGGATAACAATATGCCCAAGGCCTTCAGTGGCACTGTGGGCTTGACTTTTGCAGAACAAAACATGCCCAGACCGGGGCTTCACTGCTGTGCAGAGACACTTAATCATTGAAGACCAGACAAAACCTTGAGAATTCCAGAACACCCACGCAGGGGCACGAAGCTGCCTTAAACCGCCCACGCAAGGGCCCGAAAACTACCTTGAACCACCCATGCAGGGGCGCGACTGCTGCCTTGGACCGCCCACGCAGTGGCACAAAAAACTGTCTTAAACCGCCCAAGCAGGGGCATAGGAGCCAAAACATAAACATCCCGTACTAGGGAATCAAACTATTAAAACCTGGACTCGAGTTAACCAAAACATACCAAAAGACAGAAGCTAGACCAGAAGGAACCAGAACAAAACCTGAGCAATGCGGAGTGAGGAAGCGGTGGTCCAGCCGAGGGCTATTCTAGTGGCTTCTCCTCCACCACTTCGCACCAGCCGTATCTTTCCCAAAGTGCTTCCCAGTCCTCCTCCTCGTTTGCCTTGGTGGTCGTGGTTTCCTGAGCGAGAGGGCTTTTTGGAGCCTGCTCCGACGTCGCCGTTGGTGGCTGCTCTTCCGCTTCCTGGCCTTCGACTGGGGATTTTCCCAAGCTGCTTGCGCCTTCATCTTCATCAGGTTCTTTGAGGAAAAGGACTGAGACGTGGGCGTTGATGCGTGGCCTATCCCGCGTGCTGCCAAATGAGAATATGGCAGACCCAAATGCTGGAGCAGGGGTAGGCTCCGCCTCAGAATCGCCCGTGTCCAAGATCTGGCTGGCCTGAATGGGGGTGGCCTGAACTCCTTTGTGGCAGCGACAGCGGCATCATTGCACCCGCGGTCGATCAGCTGGAGGGCGAGCTGTCCTTCCACGCGCTGGTCCTCTGCGTCAAAACATTGTTGTAGGGGCAAGTGAGGATGCAGAAGCAGAGATAGCTCTGCGCCCCATAGTCCAGAGCCCCCTTCAAACAGTGCCATCACAATACACAATGGAAATTCTGGAAATGTTACCCACAGCCCTGGATACCTGAACGAGGAAGCAGCAGATGAGCGTCTGAGCGCCATTATCCGGCCTACCTCCCTTAAAATGAATCCGAATCGCCATAGTTGCAACCAGCCTACTTTCCATGGTGACATAACCTGCATTAATGGCCTGCCGCCTTCCCTTAATTGTAATTCCATGGCAACGGAGAGAGGAGTTAATGCAGAGCTTGGGCACGGGAAGGCACATGGCTTCCCTGTGGCTCTGAGCTGACAGTTGTCTCATCACCCGCATCCGGGGAGTTATTTCTCATAATTATTTTGTCCAAATTTTATAATTATGAGATAATAATTATTTCAGAATCAAGATAATTGAGAAAAAAAATCATAATTGTGAAAAAGGTTTCTAGAGTTTGTCATTCCCAAGGACATCAACTTGACCCACTTGTGTATGAGTTGGCTAGGGGTCCATTATTGTAGAAGTTTCATAACTTCTCAAGCCCCTAGGTATCTAGATACATTCTCTTGGAAGATATATGAATCTATATAATCTCACCAAGAGGAAAGGAGGGTGTCTTATAAGGATTTAATAATTTTCTTATATATTATATTTTAGGTGACTATTCTGTTTCAAAAATTCATATGTATAGAACGTAGGTGAATATTTAATTAAAAACATGTAATATACTATTCAAATGGCTAAATGTTTAGTGAATATCATCCATTTAATCATATATATGTTAAAATATAGTTTTTTAAACAAAATTGGTGAAATTGGTTTTTTAGAAAATGTCCACAAAATGGCCCGTTTGCGAAATTTCACCCCTAAAATTTTCCCTAGAAGAAAGTGGGCTAGAGGGATTATCCATTATAGTGCGAGAACTCTACTGTATTGGGAGGATGATACCTTGAAGCCTAAGTCTTGAAGCCAATCGAACTCACAATGTGCTCACAACATGTTAACAAAAACAACCTTTGTTGATCAGATGCATACATAAAAAATGAAAGTGTACAAGATCAGTGATAACACAATGAAACAAGTTCCATTCTTTAATTTTTATAAACCATGATTAGTAGATATAGATCAGACACTATAAAAAATTATCATGTTGATCTAAATGTGTATAAGATAGAGTTATTCACCATGAATGAGAATACAAAACATTGAAAGCTTGAAATACAACCCTACAATCAATCACGAATATAAAGCACTCACAACATCAACAATCCACATATCATATAGCAAATTAATAGGGAAAAAAAATTGATGTGTGAGATTCAATATCAAAGATGAGGCAATACCTTATATATATACAAGATTCAAACCAATAACGTTCAACCAAACATCGATCTATTGGTTTCCATCTACATCAAGTAGTTTATATACAAATAGTTAATGTATTATTTAGTAAACCACATGATCTATTTTCTAAATGAAATAATATGTTGTAATGAGTTATTGAGGGGGCTCAATCAATAATTAACACTTTTATCAAATTTTATCATGAACATTTAAATTTTCAATGAAATACAATAAATAAACTCTCTATATACAAATAGTATCATACATTTGAACACAATGATTTATGTGGAGACCCTTATGAGAGAAAAAACACCAAATATTATTTTATCTTATGATGATAATCAAGGCACCAACTCTAATTACATCATATGTTTGTGAGAAACCACTCATAGGAGGCCCCAACCCCCTTTAAATCAACCATCCATAACTTTCCTAGAGGCACCAAGCTCTTTCAATTGTAGGCCCCTAACTTATTATAACCCTATTTTCCACTCCATTATTGTGATAGAAACAAAGTTCAACTTACCTCAATTGGTGGATAGAATGCATACGCTTCCACCTTTTCTTTTACCTATATGATATTTGTTCCATGTTAAAAGAGTGTAATTAAATAATTGAGTTATTTCTCATAATTATTTTGTCACAATTTTATAATTATGAGATAATAATTATTTCAGAATTGAGATAATTGAGAAAAAACTCATAATTGTGAAAAAGGTTTCTAGAGTTTGTCATTCCCAAGGACCTCAACTTGACCCACTTGTGTATGAGTTGGGTAGGGGTCCATTAGTGTAGAAGTTTCATAACTTCTCAAGCCCCTAGGTATCTAGATGCATTCTCTTGGAAGATATAATGAACCTATGTAGTCTCACCAAGAGGAAAGGAGGGTTTCTTTTAAGGATTTAATATTTTTCTTCTATATAATATTTTAGGCGACTATTCTGTTTTGAAAATTCATACATATAGAATGTAGGTGAATATTCAATTAAAAACATGTAATATAATATTAAAATTGGTAAATGTTTCATGAATATCGTCCATTTAATAATATATATATTAAAAATAGAGTTTTTTAAACAACGTTGGTGAATATTTGTTTTTAAGAAAATGTCCACAAAATAGCCCGTTTCCAAAATTTCACCCCTAAAATTTTCCCTAGAAGAAAGTGGGTTAGAGGGACTATGCATGTTATAGTGCGAGAACTCTACTATATTGGGAAGAGGATACCATGCTTAAATATTGAGGAGAGGATCTCATTTGTTGATGGCATACATTTTGTATCTATTTTATGATTAACATAAGTGAATGTTCCCTCCTATCAGATCTGATTATATAATTTATTATTCATGTTTAATTTTATTGGTTTAAGTTGGTATTCCTCTGTGGAAGGCCATTTGTGCTCATTGTTTGGTGGTGATTGTGTGCAGGTCCTGGATTTATTACAGGGGACAATATCTCTAGGACAAGGTGGGAACTCTCTACATCAGCCCCAACATTCGCCATTAATTTGTGAGTATTTCAGGTGCTCAACTCAAATCCTAGATAGAACATCTATGCATGAGTGATAGATTTGATTGATTTGGTTTGGGATCCATTGAATTTTTCACTTCTTTCCATATACTCCTTTGTTGTCTGGTAAGTTTTTCATGGTTGATACTATGAAGAAATATCTCCTAGTGGTTATGTGTAAATTGCCATAACAAAACTTATGACTCCACAGGGGAGTTTTCCTTGTTTGTATTTTGATCTCTTCTCTTTTGCTTTGGATCTAGCTTTTTGGTCTTCCATTGAGTTCTCTATGGTTGTATGGATTTGTTTGGATCTCCATTAGTTCTACTTTCTTCAGATCTGAGTATATCTTCGATTTGAATTTTTTGTTTCTGCTTTTTATATGAGAGAACAATAGATCATCGATTTAAAATCAAATTATGGACTCTTTTGTATATAATATTATTGAATTAACCATGAATATGAATTTCTCTTAGAATTTTGTCTAAAAAGAAAAAAAAAATCACTAAAACAAACACTTGGTGTGAATGTTATAGTCAATTGAAGATTAGTTAGTTGAATTTTATTCCTTAAGTGCGCCCACAAATCGGGTTACAGAGTGGTTGAAGCTTTTGAGCTGCTGGGTTGTCTATTTTGTTCCTTTGGCTCGAACTCTATTTAGGCATTTATACTTGTGATTGTTCTTGGAATCCCAAAAATTTTAAGAGATCCTACATGACTCTACCCCTCTCATCAAGCTTGTTCTCTAGTCTTTGTTTAGTGTCAAGATTACTACATATCTAATTCATTTTTCCTTGTTTGGGTTGTATTTATCTTGTAAGGGTTTCTTGTCTTCTTGATTGGGTTTCATTTCATTATATTCTTTCTAATTCGCTTCAAACCTTTCTATATTTATTTGTTATTTTAATCAGTTGTTGCCTTATTGATCAAATATAATTTGTCTTGCTTACTTTCTATTTGTTCCATTTTGTGCACTTTGTCAAGGCCTTTTAATTATTTTTCTGGTGATTGTTTGAGGATATTGTACTCATCACTTAGATATACATTTTCAAATCTATAAAGTCACATGAATTTCAGTTTCAGATTCATATTTGGATTTTTTTTTGTATTCATATTTTGTCCTGGATTTCCTTCTTGTGCTCTTAATTGAGTCACTTGTCTTTTGGCTTGTGTACTTTCCCTAATTTGAAAGAGGTGGTGTTTTTTCTTGAAGATTGGGGTACTTAGTGGCCATTCCTATGAAAAGCACTATATAGGTGGTGGTTGTGGGAAACAACCATGACTATTCCTTACCTTCTCCTCAACCGCTTAGCTTGCAGAGTTGATATCCCAAAAGTAAGAAGTTGTTTCGAAGGCCATCCAAAACATAATACTAGGATTTGTTTGTGTGTAGCTACCCTTTTAGGAAATTTATATTGTGTTTTGTTTGGTTTGAGTCTTATTTTGGGCATAAGGATATCTTACTAACTTAATTGGTTAATAAATTCATATTCACCATGGTTGAATAGAGTAATTGTCATTCTTGTAGATTGTTAGGCCTTTGTCCCAAAGAGGAGGTTCCAACAGCATGTAGACGTAGGTTAATTTCCAAATTTGAAGACTCAAACCATACTTAGGTTGGGGTAGGTGTCCTTAGTCCTAGGGAAGATGATTTTGCTACGCTTGAGGTAGTCAACAAATTTCCCTTACCACCTTTTAATCCACCTTTGATTGATCCTCTTGGCATAGTTTTAATGTAGTTGAAACCGTATGGTAGTGAACCTCATTACGTCCAAGTCTTGGTCATGAATTGTGAAAACACTTCTTCTTCTATGAGGGGGTAGGCCTCACCTTACCTTCTAAAGTAGTAGTCTATGCTACCATGTCATCATTACCACTGCTAAGTGTGGTCAGGTTTATACCTCCTTCTACACCTCTTACTTCTACTTCACGCATTCAACCAGTTACCTATGTGACCTCATCAAGTTTTCCATCTTTGTGTGTGTCATTGTCTTTTCCTAACTTCGCATTTAGAGTGGGTCCAATTTCTATTCAACCCACTAGAGTTACGATATTTATTCCTTGTTCATCTCAACCCATTGTTCCTAAGTTTTGTAAATGAATCTTTACTTCGGGAAACATGATGGGAGGACCATCCATTACCTATAGTCAACCTGGGGGAAAATTTGTCTATGGTAGTACATGTCAACCTAGATCAATTTGTATGTTTGGATGGACACCTTTCTTGAGAACTTCCTTCTCTGGATGGGCCAATATACCTAGAGGTACTATCCCCACTAGAAATTCTATCCCTATGAGTTTTAATGCTTATATAGTGCTTCTACACAAGCTCCATTCCTTAGTGTTGGGTATAACCATATGGGAAGTTAACCCTATGGGGATCCTTTCTTCTCTGAGGGCACTTTTCCTGGCAGACATAATCCTCACACAACATCTACTGGCCCAAGATATCAAAATATTGGGATTAAATATAACCTCGTTCATAATTATTTTGCCTCTTAGTATGGGGTGGACGGACTTAGAGTCTGTTTAGGGGTTATGACCCTTATGAATCGTATGGTCAATTAAAAATTCCTTTTCCCACTCCTCTTGATCCACCTGATCTAGATAAATTAACCAATGATCACATCCGTTATGATCCTCATGGGCCACCTATTCCTACCAAGCTACTGTATGATATTCCTAAGTTTGAAGAGAAACCTTAGGAAAATTCTTCAACACATGTCATCAACATTCATCCAATTATTTGGTGGATGCTTATGTGCAGTTGATACTTTTCAAACATATCTTGACTAGGGATGTCATAAAATGGTGTATAAATCTTGATTGTGCATCCTATAATGACTTTGCTTCCTTAGATGAAACTTTCCTAAATCATTTTCAAATACTTACACGAAAAGATCTCGAGATTGACCTTTTGTCCAACTTTAAATAGTATGATGCCACCCATATTCATGATCATATTCATGAGTGGCACAAATACAAGAGGTTAATAACAACTAAACTTCCTAATTAAGTTCATAGAGACCCAAATCCAGATTTCTACCACATAAAAAGATACATAATGGCCATTCCATTACCAAAAATAGTTTATAATAAGGATTCTAAGCCATATTGATTGAGTTTTCACCATTTCAAAGTTTCGCTAAAGTGATTTTCTTCACCACCTTTACTCTATTTTTATGGATTTTAGAATGATAAATTTTATAGGAAAAGATGATCGTCCTACTATTAAAGAATTCTTAGAAAGTCAAAAGTCATTATGGCTAAAATTCTTGGAAAATATAGCATGGGTTAATTTTAAAGTTGAGGCGGTCATGTGGTGGAACTCATACGATAGAAATAAGTTAAACCTACCTAATGAAGATTTTGAAAAACTCCTTTTGGAGAAATGGTCTCATGCTAGCTCCACGGGGGTAGGCGAGTTGGTAATCACAATGTAATGAAGTTCGTTAGAAAGGCAGTCTCTATACTGAAGGTCACGAGTTCAAATCCCCCAGACTTACCATGGAGCTATATAGAGGGGTGGGCGCAGCTCCCAGTGGTTATAGAGGTAGCGGTCATAATCGACCCTATGTAACGTGAGTCGCAAGGCTACCCCTGTTCCTGATTCCACTATAATAATAAAAAAAAAGGAATGGTCTCATGCTACACAACAGGAGAATGAAACATGTAAGGGGTTATTTTTAATGGTATATCCTTATTACAAGTTCAACATAGTTACTGATTAGACAAGAAAATTACCTAGCACCCATTTTTATGAGGTTAAAAAAATCACGTGAGTTTGAAAATTGGTGATTCATAATACACCTTTTTTCAGCGTGTTTTTGACACTTTAAATTTTATTATGTATAAAGTATGAACATTTTTTTAAAATGTTAGTGATTTTCATCTTGATTTTAAAAAGTGTTGGTGCGGCATCAACACATTTTTTTAAACAGTTTATTTTTGGCACTTTAAATTTTTTTATGTATTGAGTATGAACATTTTTTTAAATGTTAGTGATTTTCATCTTGATTTTGAAAAGTGTTGATGCAACATCAACCTGTTTTGTTTAGAGAGTTTATTTTTTACACATTAAATTTTCCAATATATTAAGTGTAGATATTTTTCTTAAATGTTTGTGATTTTCATGTTGGTAAAAAAAAAAAAACAAACAAAAAAACCAAAAAACAAAACATGACAAAAAAAACTCGAATAATAAAAAATATATAAAAAAGTAAAACAAAAATTACCCATTAAATGATAAAAAAATAAATAAATAAATAAATAAAAAATTTAAATGCTAAAAAACATACGAAATTAGCCAAAAAAAATATCAAATTTAAACCTATAATTTTAAATAAAAAATTTTGAAAATAACAAAGGAAACCACATCTTATAACCGATTTCCTTTTAAGCTAAAGAAAATAAAATACAAACCACACAAAAAAAATTGAATTTTTTTTAAATATTTAAATTGAAAAGAAAAATTTAATTAAAAAAGATTAAATAAAAAAAAATCAAAACAAAACAATTAAAAATAAATAATTAAAAAATTAAATACAAAAAAAATCACCAATGAAGGGCTCGCAGGGTCGATTCCATAATTGATCCTTCCAACCCGTGGGAGGAGTTGGCCGCAGGCATGGGAAGGGAGGCGACTGAGTGCAGCTCGCATCCACGACAAACCCTACTGAGGGGTGGCGGGGATTTTTTTTTAAATAATGAATCCATAGAGGTGAGGATAGTTTTAGATAGAGGAGGAATGACCTGTTATAGACTTTTATGAACCCGACGTTTCGGACTACCAAGTAAGTCCATCATGAGGGGATGTGTTAATAGATATTCTTCAGATCTTAATGATGTATCCAAGAGCTCTTTTTCAGGTGTATATATATAAGTTATTAAGAAGGGACATGAAAAATTAGGTCGGCCATTATCTTATTAGTTTATTTTATTATAATTATTTATTTATTATTATTAATTATTATTATTATTATATATTAATAATATTAATTAATTATTTATTATTTATAGAATTAATATTAGTTGTACTAATTTTATTATATATAAAAATTAATGTTTTATCAACTGGAGTTGATGAATTAATGTTTAAATTATTAATATTATTTATTATTTTTAATTTTTATTTTTTTTATATAAAATTATATATAGATAGATATATTAAAACGAGTAGATTAATTAATTTTAATCTTCGGATGAATATGTCTATAAATTATTCTTACAGTTTAATTTATTTATATTTCATTAATTAGTTTTATTTAATTTATTTATTTCATTAATTAATCCTTATAGGATTGGCGAGTTATTTTACTGTAGTATTATCTATAGTTCCTAGGATTAATTTCTAATTGTTTAGATTTACAACTATATGCATTGTATCAGATGTATTTTAATATTATCAAATAATTATCTGTGAAGTAATCAATTTCTGATTTATGTTTATATTTGTCAATTGATTTATTGTTAAAGGAGGATGTTATGCAATTGATGAATTTATTAAATTTTATACTGATTTTTAAGAGAGGAGGGAATAGGTATTTTAAGGGGTTAGAGTTTATTAGTGTTTTTTTAAGATTTCAAGTAAAGGTTTCTAGGTGTTGCTCAGTTTTAATCCATCATCTCGGTTCAAGTTGTTCCTCCTTCTTTCTATTTCAATGGCTTCTTTGATTTTCCTTTTAAGATAATGTTCTTCTTTTCTAACTAGTTGACATCTTCCATGCAGATGTAATGAGAGGAAGAGTGAACATGCTCTGCTAAGGCTGATTTAGAAGTCCTTTCTCTTCTTAAGTCAGCAATGTGTTCTTTAATTCTAATATTTAGAGACCTACCTATTTCACCAATGTATTCTTTACCGTATGATGGGATCCTTGACTGAGTTGAATAATTGTCTAATGGTGTTAGTAGGGGTGAATGCTACACCAATATTATGTTTATTAAGAATTTTAGTAATTTTATCAGTGGTTCCTTTTATATATGGAAGGGAGACCTTAGGAGTTGATGAATATTGATCTTTAATATCTTTGTTATTCTTATTTAGGGATAGGTGCATGGCTTTCTTAATGGTATTTTTTTTTTGTTAATTCTTTTAATTCAATTTTTTTTTATATTTTTTTAGTGGTTCTGTTTTGATTTTATTTTTTTTATTCAATTTTACATTTTT
>APFE030046715.1:143119-174711 GCA_000404065.3 Pinus taeda | reverse complement strand
TTTTTTTTTTTTTTTTTTAGAATCAACAGTTACTTTTTTAAGGGTGTTTTTTCCATCCATTTTACACAGAGAAAAATGGCTTTTACTTCCATTTAAAAAAAATGTTGAAAATTTACCCTAAAAAATTAAAACATCATTCTCACATATACAATTTTCATTTTTTGATTGTTTTTTCATGTTTTTTGGGGTTTTTGGGCTAGAGTACCTGTTTTGAGCTAATAGTTCTTGTTTGATCAGTAACTATGTTGTTCATGGATGTATTCAGAAATAGAAGATTATTGTGTCTATCAATCATTATTGCAAGCATAATTTTATTAATATTCATTTGGCTAAAAGATTGCAAGTCCTAGCCAAACAAAGAGAGCACACACAAATTAACTATGAGGAGGTGCAATTTATAAAGATTTCAATATTTCTATCGATAAGTATGTATTGCATTTTGATTTTATGCTTCAGATATGACTAATGTGGATGTTGTTCTGGGATACCCTTGGATAGAATTTTGGTACTATCAATATTAATGTTCAGAAGAAATTCCTGAAACTCGGGTATAAAACGAAGAAAATTACATTACAGGATATTCCCATTAATAAACAGGTAGAGTTCAAGGAGGCGAAAGTAGAAAATGTTGCAGGTACTGACACATCAGATGAGGAGTCTGTGGTTGAAGTAATACTGGAAGATAAGAAACAACCATAGGTGCCACAACAGGTACTATCTACCAATCAAGCTCCATTAGGTGGTGAATTAAGAAAGATACACCTTTTGGTTAAAACTTTAACATATCACCATCCACATCATCGAGTAAAAAAATAACCAAAAAGATGGAAACGAATTAGAAACAAGGACAACAACCCCTGCATGATAGATAAAGAGGTAAAATGATCCACCCACAACACATCAACATAGAGGAAATTCCAAGATCAACTCCCATCTCAAGTGAGCAATTCACCAACTAAATCGAGTAATCACTTGTCTCTAAGATGGCTAGATGCATGTACATGATACCAGTGGGCTACTCTTTTGAGTAGATCTTATTATTTGTGTTCTTCTCATGTTTTGAGGATGAAACATGTTTAAGGGGGGTGGAATGTAGTATAGCTAGGGGGGATATTATGGGATACAAAGGGAGGTACCCAAGGGAATAATGTAATAATATGATGGGTCATAGTTAATAAATAAAGTGGTTAACCCACATCATATAAGGGTCCACAAGAAGTTAGGAATAATGTGATAAACCCATGGTAATGTATGTCATAGTTAATAAATAAAGTGCTTAACCCGCATCATGTAAGGGGCCACAAGAAGTTAGGAATAATGTGATAAACCCATGGTAATGTATGTATGGTGTTGAAAGACCCATGGTATTGTATGTATGAAGCCTATAAATAGGCTAGAGACTCCCCATTTAAGATGTCAAAGATTATTGTATTAAAAAACATGTGGCTTGTGCAGTGTTCTCCTTCCTTAAGGAGTGATTGTATGGTGTTTCCCTACCTCAAGGTTTTGATTAATAAAGATCTGAAGCTTTTATACTTTGTTTATCTTGGGTATATTTTCATTATCATATATTTTCAGGTCTGTTGTACTACAAGTGGTATCACAACACTTTCTTGGGCAAAGCAGGGAGATATTGTTTTGCAGGAATTCTTTGGGGTAGCAAGTTTGCAGATAAGATATGAACCTTTTGGTACTAAATTTGAAAAAAAAATAGCAAATATGGATTCTTGGTTGAAAATACCCAAATTCAAAAAGAAAATCGTTCGAATTGGAGTTTGAATGAGGGAGATATCAATTATTTAAAATCAATGGTGTTGCAGAAATGTTTCTGATGAAAATTAGTGGATGGTGTCTCTCTTGTCACTTTTCAGAGATTTTGTGTAGAATTTCATAAAACATATTGCATATCTGAGCTCCTTTTGAAAAATTACCCAATTTGAAAAACAAAATTGGTCGAATCGGAGTCCAGATGACGGCGATATCGCTGATTTAAAATCAACTCTTTTTTCAAAAGTTTTTGTCACGGCAGGATAGTTGCAGTGTGAATCTGAGTTCCCAGAGGCCCAAATCAAGATTTATATTACACAAGATGCACAATGGCGATTCCATTTCCGAAAATAGGTTATAATAAGGATTTTGAGCCATATTGACCAAGTTGTCACCATTTTAAATTTCCACCAACGTAAGTGATTTTCTTCAAAACCCTTCCTCTATTTTATGGGTTCTAAAATGATATATTTTACAGGAAAAGATGATGGTCCTACTATTGAATAATTCTTAGAAAGTCAAAATTCATTATGGCTGACATTTGGAAAAATATAGCATGGATTAATTTTAAAGATGAGGTAGCCACATGGTGGGACTCACTTGATAGAAAGAAGTTAAATTGACTCGATGAAGAATTTGAAAAAATCCTTTTGGACAAATGGTCTTATGCTACACAACAAGATAATGAATCATGTAAGGGATTATTTTTTGATGGTATATCCTCATTACATGTTCATAGATGTATTCAAAAAGGTAATATCATTTTGTCTACCAATCCTAATTCCGAGTATAATATTATTAATGTTCATTTGGCTAAAAGATTGCAAGTTCGAACCAAAAAAATGGAGCACACACATGCTAATAATGAGGAGGTGCAAGTTTATAAATATTTTAAGATTTTTATCAATAAGTATGTATTCCATTCTGATTTTTATGCTTCAGATATGCATAATGTAGGTGTTTTCTTTGGATACCCTTGAATAGAATCTATTGGTACTATCAATATTAATGTGCAG
The DNA here is from genome assembly GCA_000404065.3 of Pinus taeda. Classification (NCBI taxonomy): domain Eukaryota; kingdom Viridiplantae; phylum Streptophyta; class Pinopsida; order Pinales; family Pinaceae; genus Pinus; species Pinus taeda. Next base: position 171,928 of record APFE030046715.1, on the reverse strand, counting down.
AAGAAATTCCTAAATATCTGGTATAAAAAGAAGAAAATTACATTGTAGAATATTTCCATCAACAAACAGGTAGAGTCCAGGGAGGCAAAAGCCAAAAATGTTGCAGGCACTGACACATCAGATGAGGAGTCTATGATTGAAGTAATACTGGAAGATAAGAAACAAATGTAGACACCATAATAGGTACCAGATACCAATCAGACTCCATTAGGTGGTGAATTAAATAAAGATACACCTTTGGTTAAAACTTCAACATATCACCACCCACATCACCCAGTAAGAAAACAACCGACAAGATGGCAACAAATTTGAAATAGGACGTCAACCTCTACACGATGCGAGGATCCACCCACAGCACATCAACACAAAGGAACTTCCAGGATCAAATCCCATCTAAAGCAAGCGAGGCACTGTATAGATTGTGTAATCACCCGTCTTTGGGATGACTAGATGCAAGTGCATGGTACCAATGGACTAATATTTTGAGTAGATCTTATTATTTGTGTTCTTCTTATGTTTCATGGATGAAACATGTTTAAGTGGGGTGGAATGTAGTATACCTAGGGGGGATATTATGGGGTACAGAGGGAGGTACCCAAGGGAATAATGTAATAATGCGATGGGCCATAGTTAATAAGTTTAGTGGTTAACCTGCATCATGTAACAGACCACAAGTAGTTAGGAATAATGTGATAAGCTCATGGTAACGTATGTATGGTGTTGCAAGACCCATGATACTGTATGTATGAAGCCTATATAGAGGCTAGAGACTCCCCATTGAAGATGTCAAGGATTACTGGAATTGGAAAGCATATGGCTTGTTGAGTGTTCTCCTTCCTTAAGGAGTGATTCTATGGTGTCGCACTACCTCAAGGGTTTGATTAATAATGATCTAAAGCTTTTATACTTTTTTTATCTTGGGTATATTTTCATTATCATATATTTGCAGGTATGTTATACTACAATGAGTGACACTCTATGATTAAGTTACCTTGCAATAGTTGTTAAGGTGGGAATTTATATCATGAGTTCCTATGTATTTCCATTTCTTTCTTGCATCACTAGCCGCTTTCCCACAACAAAATGTATTGAATCATCCTTTCTGTCATGCAACCAACTCACATATAGATAGATCAACAACTTGAAAATTATGCTCTTCGAGGGGGAAACCTCCTTTACATTACATAAATGAGCAATTATTGGATGATTCAAATGACAATACCTTCTTTCTATATATAGGAGTCTAAGGGGTCACGGTATAATAAGAACCTACATAAAAATAATATTGGAAGGGCACAACAATAACAATAGTGAGATTCTATGGGGCACAATGATAACAATATCGGGACTACATGGGCACAAAAATATAATAAGGGGGTTGCACTAATAATAATAAGGGGCTACACTAGTAGTATATGGACCTAACATGCCCCTCTCCTTCAAAAAATGGTTGTCCTAAATGCTTGAGTAGTTCTAGATGATTATGTATAAAATTATCATTCTTCGATGTGGAATCTTCATCAAGCAAGTTCTTCCACTTGATGAGATACTCTGAAATTGATCGATTGAATAGCTATCGGGTTCTTGTTTCCATGACTACTTTAGGTTCCAATATGATCTTTCCTTTAGCGTCAAGTTCTCACAAAATTGTTTGAACTGGGAGCTTGTCACCTATAACCTTGTTTAAGCATGATACATGGAGAACTGGGTGCACTCAGGAAGATGCGAAGCTCCAATTTGTATGCCATAGTAGCAATATTTTGTAGCACCTTGTAAGGACCATAGTACTTTGGTAATACTTTATTTTCCTTCTTAGATTTCTTGTGGGACATTTGTTTGTATGATTGTAGCTATAAAAATACCCAGTCACCTACATAAAAAATATGAGAGAAACAATTTTCTCTTAGAAATCCTCCACTAAAACTGGAGGAACTCTAGTTAAGGCCACCAAATCTAGGGGCATGCCCGAAAATGGTGGCACCACTAAAAATCCTACCAACTTAAATGCAGTTTAATTAATAACTAAAAAGGTTTAATTAAATTTTTAAACCAAATTAGTTAAATTATAATCCCAGATTAGTGATAACTATTATTGCGAATGGTTTTTGGCGGAGTGGTCACATGTCCTAGCACAAAATATCATGGTCAGGCTTAACCATTTAATTTCACACTCGTGCCCCCCATTGAGTGGTCATATGGTGGCAGTTATTGCCACAGTTTTCGCAAGTCGTTAATGTTGGCCACCTGTTTAGATAATTGTTAGTGCATTAGCCTAAAGCATTGACATGTTGAAGTAAATAATAACGGTTTGGAGTTGTCCATCAGTTGTTAACATTAACGGTTTGATATCACCACTGGCATGTTCAGATGTCTTGCTGTAATTGTTGCGGTCATGGTTTATACTATGTTTTTGCTGCTAGTTTGTTAACAGTTTCATGTTACCACTGTGGGTTGTTCACATGGAGGGTTATCCTACAAGTTGTCCCTCCTAACTACCAACCCATACCACCACATTAAGGTTTAAATATATGCAGTTCACCATAAGGTTAAGAAATAAGCAGTAGGGGAAACAGTTAAGTCACAGGCACTATGGAGGGGAGATCATGAGGGCGAACCCTGACACCTCCATAAAAAATTTGCCAAACAATCATTTTCCATTTGACATGTGGGAGGGACATGTGGTGGCCTTCAGGCTTGCCACATGTCACCTTCCCATTGTTTTTCCACAAACCAATCAAAAGCCTCCACATCACCGAGCTAAAAACCAATCAAAGAGAGACACTTGGTGAGCTCTCATTGGGCGTTGGCCCCGTTGACCTGCACAATCACCTACCCTATCATCTACCATGTCCTTAGTACATAATTCTCACTCGGCAGTACCTGCAACTTTTTTTTATGTTTGGTGAAATGGTCAACGGGCTTTAACTTCCTCATACAAACTCTGTTTTGAAAAAAATGAGTTGCGTTTGGATTGTATTACTGAGATGGACACGGTCATTCAACTTTCATGCGATTCTAAGCACTTTTATTTTTGAGTTAATTTTTGCCCTTAATTGAGATTCTAATCACTCCTTCCCATTGACGGGATTTTGGACACACAAAAGATGGTTATCTGATGAGAGTTGAATAGTCTTCTCTTTCCCAGGTTTTATCAACTGATTATACTTGAAAACTCTCCATGACAACTACTTGGGTACATTGACATGCCTTGCATTGCAAATGGTTATGTCCCTCAACCACTATTCTCTTTTTGTTGCTGACCCAATCCAACACTTGCTGCACACTTTTTGGCTACAAAATACATTTGTTGTACCACTTCATTCCCTCTGTGCTTAGAAAACTACTACAATCTAATATTCTTCCCACTAAGAATCTTGGTGTCAACACATACAACAGTCTACAATGGCTGCAAATTTTTGGCATCTCGTTGACTTTCACTTCTTGTATCTATCATCCTCCAGTCCAACATGTTCCTCATGTAATCATTTGAGAATGAAGGCTAAACATGAGCATCTTGCTCAAGAATGGACCGTCCAAAATCTTGTGACATCTTGTCACAAATACAACTATTAAATGGAAAGAAGAAACACATTATGCAAGCAATGCACATTGATGACCTCTTCTTTTGCTTCTTCAAAGAAATAATTTTCATATCATGTAACCTAACCATGTAATCTTGCATCTTGGCATACAAACCATATTGGTGTGTTAGTTGATGGTTTAGTAAACACAAGTTGACAAAAAATCATCTTCAAGAAACTGACTTGACTTGAGAATTAAACATAAACATGTACAACAACTTGATGATTCTTGACAAAAACAACAAGAATTTCACATCTCATGCAATAATATGTCAACATCTCCCTTTCATATTTGGTGATAAAATAAACTCTTCCAAGTTGATATGACATACATGTGACAACAATTGACACAAGTCAACACTCATGCATGTATCTGAACACAATGAAACTAGCAATAATTCCACTATTCACACACACAAACTTTCATGTATGTGTACAATTCTTCAACTCCCCCTCAAGTATTATCACAAGCGCAATAAGCCCAAAAACATGTATGAGTACATAAGATATGAATTGAAAAATTTGTTGCAAATGAAGTGAGTAGCATACCCCACTTTCACACGCCTTCCTGGTGAAAATATGCAACATCAAGAATGCATTCAAAATAAATGCATTTACATACAAACTTTTAACCATAAATTTCCTTCTTTGCTGCATTTAAGTGAGACAAATAGAACTCCACTTTCAACATCTTGCATCATACAAGTTGCAATATACTTTCAACAGAAAAGTAATGCATTCTTAAGGAAAACAAATGAATTTTTAAGGAAAAGAATTGCATTTATCAACAAAAGAAATGCAAGCCTTATTTTGATAAGAAATCAAACCACCTCTTCTCAAACCATTTCCATGATGCTTATTTTAGCTGCACACCATCTTGTGAATCATCTTGACCCACATCAATTATGGAATCCTCTTTTCCATTCTTACCAAATTCTCTCTCCGCTTTCTTCAAATGTTGTGGATGATTTGTTTGATACAAAGTCCAACATTTGTCTATAAGATGACCTTGCTTATGGCAATGAACGCAAAACAATTGCTTCTTCTTTGCAACATGGTTTCCATTATCCAATGGACCTCTTATTTTCTGTCTCTTTTTCTTTAAAATTTTCCTGTATGTGGCCTTTTTCTTACAACAACTTAAAACATTAGGGTTATTCAAACCACAAAAATAACATGTAAATTCTCTCCAATTCTTATGTGAACATTTATCATGTTTATCATAATCAAAAGAAACTTGATTAAAGGCATATTTATACCTTCCACATTCACCTTTGTTTCCTTCTTGAGGAGGTGAATTTGATAAGGTAGTGTCTCTCTTCAGAATACCAATAATGGTTTCAATGAACTTAGAGATTTCAACATCCTCTTGTTTTCCATTTCCACTAGTTGCATGCTTATGAGAATCTTCTTGCAATGTGGGTATAAAAATTTTGCATTCCTCATGAGCAAAAACTTCACAATCTTGTGGGTATGAACATGTAAAGAAATTTCCTCTTGGAACACCTTCATGTACCTCCTCAGCATTGGATCATTCTCCATCATGTTGTCCAAAACCAATACCCAAATACCTAGGCCTTTGCTCAACAACAATTGGCTCAACTATGGCTTGTGCATGTTTGCCTAACCTCCACCTTCATAGCCCATTTTCATCATTAATTTGGACCCTATTCCTATAGTGTGTCTTTGAAAAGCACCAAAACATTCATTTTGAGAGGGAACTGAAGATAAAATTGAATTGCATACCTCATGTTCATGCACATACTTGGCTAGGGTTTCCTTGGCATCATAGAGTAAAATCTCCCTCTCATGCATCTTTTCAAGATTATCTTGCTTCTCCTCCTTCATGGCCATCAAATTCTCTTCAATTAAGTGTTCTCCTTCCTATATTCAATCATCTCTCACACCATATCTCTCGTGATGAAAAACTCTTGCAACATCTCTTCATCAAAGAATCGTGCTAAGGAAGAGATATTAGAGTCATCAATTGTTGAAGTTTCCATCACATAGACTTGCACAAATATCAAGCAATCAAGCAAAGAAAGCTTTTCTCCAATACCAACTTGATCCATAGCGGAATGTTAATTTTCTTGTGCTAATTTCAACTTCATATTTATAAAAATATGCTTTTCAATTTCTTCATGTGCATGGTTCCTTTATGGAATTTGTGAATCAGAACAAGTAAATTTATGTAATTTTTTATGTGTCATTCATAAGAAAAATAGAATAAAAATTAATTTTTGAATAGAAGCAAGTAAATGAACAAGAAACCATCAATAAAAGCACTTAACACCATGTTTTGATAAAGGAGTTCGCCCCTCCTGGGCTACATCTCCTTGGTCCAGCTTTAATGGCTTGGGCCTCTATATTTGCTCAAAATGGGAAAAATTACAATTTACAATGCTCTATAGATCCCGAAACCTGCTTCAATGGAATAATAACATCCAAAAACCCCTAATATGACTCTCCAAACTTTTCAAATGGATTACAACTATTTTGGGCTTGTCCTCCTCTCCTAGTGGCCTTAGGCTTCCTAATACTTCAATTCGGAAAAATCGCATACAAAATTGCCCCATTGCCTCTAAATCCTAATCCATTATGTTCATAATGACTAAATCATCTAGGAAACATTTTTCTGATCCTCATTTGGTCGAATTTTGCCAAAGATATGAGAGAAACAATTTTCTCCTAAAAATCCTCCACTAAAACAAGAGGAATTCAAGTTAAGGCCACCAAATCTGGAGGCAAAGTTGAAAATGGTGGCACCGCTAAAAATCCTACCAGCTTCACTACAGTTTAATTAATAATTAAACATGTTTTAATTAAAGTTTTAAACCAGATTAATTAAATAGTTATCCCATATTAGCGTTATCCGTTACCCCTAACGGTTTTTGGTGGAGTGATCACATGTCGTGACACAAAATGTTACGGTGAGTCTTAACCATTTAATTTAAAGTTGGCATCCTCTGTTGAGTGGTCATATGGTTGTGGTTAATGCCACAGTTATGGAAAGCAGTTAATAATGGCCGCCTTTTTTGATAATCGTTAGTGATTTAGCCTAGAGCATTCACATGTTGCGATGAATATTAATGATTTGGAGTTGTCCGCTGGTTGTTAGCATTAACGGTTTGATATCACCATGGGTGTGTTCACATGTCTTGCTATAACCATTGCAGTTGTGGTTTATAATATGTTGTTTCCATTGGTTTTTATTGTTAGGTGTCACCGCCGTGGGTTGTTCACATGGAGGGTTAGTCTGTGGGCCAACCCTCCTAACCACCAACCCATACCACAATAAATTTAAATATATGTGGTCCACCATAAGTTTAAGCAACAAGTATTATGGGACATGGTTAATTCGCGGGCACTATGGAGGGGAGGTCATAGGGTCAAACCTCGGCGCCTCCATAAAATTTTGACCAAACGATCATTTTCCATTTGACCTGTGGGAGGGACACGTGAAGGCCTCCGGGCTTGCCATGTGTCACCTTCCCATTGGTTCTCCACAAACCAATAAAAAGGTGCCACATAACTAACATACAAAAAATTCAAACAGTGACACTTGGTGAGCCCTCATTGGGTGTTGGCCACGTTGACCTGCACAGTCACCTACCCTGTCATCTTCCATGTCAATAGTACGGACTACTAACTCCGGAGTACCTACAAATTTGTTTTTTTTTTAGTGAAATCGTCATGGGGCTCTAACTTCCTCATACAAACTACTTTTTGAACAAAATGAGTTGCATTGGGGTCATATCGTCGAGGCAAACATGATCATTCAACTTTCAATCAATTCCAAGCACTTTGATTTTTGAGCTAATTTTTTACCCTAACCTAGATTTCGGTCACTCCTTCCCAATGAATGGCTTTTGGACCAACAAAATCTGGTTATTTGATGAGATTTGAATACTCTTTTCTTTCCCCAAGTTTTATCAATTGATTATACTTGAAAACTCTCCATGACAACCACTTGGGTACACTTACATGCCTTGCATTGCAAATGGTTATGTCCCTCAACCATTGTTCTCCTTTTGTTGTTGACCTAATCCAACACTTGCTCGAAACTTTTGGCTGCAAAATTCCTTTTTGTACAACATCAATCATTCCGTGCTTAGAAAATTGATACAATCTAATAGCCTTGCCACTGAGAATCTTGGAGTCAACGCATACAATGGTCTATAATGGCTGCAACGTTTTTGGCATCTCATCCACTTTCACTTCTTGTCTCCATCATTCTCTAGTTCAACATGATGCTCATGTCATGATTTGAGAATGAAGGCTAAGCATGAGCATATTTCTCTAGAATGGACCTTCAAAAATCCTACGACATCTTGTCACAAATACAACCATTAAATTGAAAAAAACACAATATGCAAGCAATGCAAATCGACAATCTCTTCTTTTGCTTCTTCAAAGCTATAATTGTCACATCATGTAACATAAACATGTACTCTTGGATCTTGGTGTATAAACCATCTTGGTGTGTTATTCGATGGTTTACTAAACACAAGTTGACAAAACATCATCTTCAAGCAACTAAGTTGACTTCAGAATTAAACATAAGCATGTACAACAACTTGATGATTCTTTGCATAAACAACAAGAATTTCACATCTCATGGAATAATATGTCAACATCTACCTTTCATATTTGGAGATAAAATCAACTCTTTCAAGTCAATATGACATACATGTGACAACAATCGACACAAGTCAACACTCATGCATGTATCCAAACACAATGAAACTAGCAACAATTCCATTATTCACACACACAAACTCTCATGTATGTGTACAATTCTTCAACTCTCCCTCAAGTATAATCACAAGTACAATAAGCCCAAAAACATGTATGGGTAAATAATATTTGAATTGACAAATTTACTACAAATAAAGTGAGTAACATACCCCACTTTCACACACCTTCCTTGCGAAAATATGCAACATCAAGAATGCATTCAAAAGAAATACGTTTAATACAAACTTGTAACCATAAATTGCCTTCTTTGCTTCATTTAAGTGAGTCAAAGAGAACTCCACTTTCAACATCTTGCATCATACAAGTTGCAGCATACTTTCAATAGAAAGGTAATGCATTCATCAGTCAAAGAAATGAATTTTTAAGGCAAATAATTGCATCTATCAACAAAAGAAATGCAAGCCTTATTCGATAATGAATCAAACCACCTCTTACCAAACCATTTCCATGGCGCTTCTTTCAGCTGCACATGATCTTGTGAATCATCTTGACCCACATCAATTATCGAATCCTCTTTTCCATTCTTGCCAAAGTCTCCCTCCACCTTCTTCAAATGTTGTGAATGAGTTGTTGGACACAAAGTCCAACATTTGTCTATGAGAAAACCTTACTTATGGCAATGAGTGTGAAACAATTTCATCTTCTTTGCAACATGGTTTCCATTATCCAATGGACCTCTTGTTTTCCATATCTTTTGCTTTTAAAGTTTCCTATGTGTGGCCTTTTTCTTCTAACATCTTGAAACATTATCGTTATTCAAACCACAAAAATAACATGTAAATTCTCTCCAATTCTTATGTGAACATTTACCATCTTTATTATAATCAAAATAGACTTGATTAAAGGTATATTTATACCTTGCTCATTCACCTTTGTCACCTTCTTGAGGAGGTGAATCTGATGAGGTAGTGGTGCTCCTCAGAATACCAACAATGGTTTCAATGACCTTATATCTTTAAACGTCATCTTGTTGTCCAAATGGAAAAATGTACTATTTACAATGCTCTACAGCTCCTAAAACCTACTTCAATGGACTCATAGCATCCAAAACCCCCTAAGGTGACTCTCTAAACTCTGCAAATGGACTATAGTTTTCCTTGCCTTGACCTCGTCTGCTGGTGGCCCTAGGCTTCCTTAAACTTCAATGTGGAAAAATCACATACAAAACTACCCCATTGCCTATGACGCTTGTTCCATTGTGTTCAAAATTTCAAAATCATCTAGAAACACCTTTTTATGATCCTCATTTGGTCTAATTTTGCCAAACATATGAGAGAAACAATTTTCTCCTAGAAATCCTCCACTAAAACTGGAGAAACTCCAGTTAGGGCCGCCAAATCTAGAAGCAGGACCGAATATGGTGGCACCACTAAAAACCCCACCAAATTAACTAAAGTTTAATTAATAATTAAATATGTTTAATTAAATTTTTAAACCAGATTAATTAAATGTTAATCTCGGATTAGTGCTAACCGTTATCCCCAACAATTTTTGGTGGAGTGGTCACATGTCGTGGCACAAAATGTTATGGTTAGGCTTAACCATTTAATTTAATTTTGGTGTCCTTTGTTGAGTTTTCATAAGGTGGTGTTCAATACCATGGTTATGGAAAGTGCTTAATGTTGGTTGCATGTTTGGATAACCGTTAATGGTTTAGCCCTGAGCGTTCACATGTTGTGGTGAATATCAATGGTTTGAAGTTGTCCACCGGTTGTTAATGTTAATAGTTTGATATCACCATGGGCACATTCACGTCTTTTTGTAATTGTCACGGTCATGGTTTATTTTGTGTTGTTTTCACTGGTTTTTTAATCATTTGGTGTTATTTCCATGGGTTTTTAACATGGAGGGTTAAACTATGGGCTGGCCCTCCTAACTGCCAACCCATACCACATTAAAGTTTAAATATATGTGGTCCACCAAAAGGTTAAGCAACAAGCGGTAGAGGAAACAGTTAAGCCATGTGCACCTTGGAGGGAAGGTCGTGGGGTTGAACCCCAACGCCTCCATAAAATTTTGATGAAATTCTCATTTTCCATTTGACCTATGGGAGGGACATGTGGTGACCTCCAAGCTTGCCACGTGTCACCTTCCCATTGGTTCTCCACAAACCAATCTAAAGGTGTCACTTCACTGAGCTACAAATCAATCAAATAATGACACTTGGTGAGCCCTTATTGGGTGTTGACCTCATTAACCTAAATAGTCACCTACCTTGTCATCTGCCATGTCATTAGTACGGACTGTTGACCAGGTAGTACCTGCAATTTTTTTGTTATTTGGTAAAATGGTTAGCAGGCTCTAACTTCCTCATACGAACTCTGTTTTGATTAAAATGAGTTTCTTTGGGATTGTATCACTTATACAGATGTGGTCGTTCAACTCTCGAGCAATTCTGAGCACTTTGATTTTTGAGCTAATTTTTGCCCCTCTTCTAGATTCCAATCACTTCATGAGCCACTCATTTCATATACATGTTAGGCTCTTTACCATGTCCTCATATTTCTTCACACCTACAACACCCTCCAACTTTTTCCTACATTCAAATTTTAGAGCCTCCTTATAATCATGTCTTCCCTGGTTTCAAGACATTCATGTCATGCCCAGTCATGTTGTTCAAGTTTTCCTCTCGGAATCCTAAGTGTCGATCTACTTTCTTTCACATTCCCATTTTTGATGTCTTCACAAGCACACTTCTTCTAGGTAGGTAAGATAGTGGATCTTTTATTGAGAGACAATGAGTGCGCAACCCTTAAAGACAATGGTTGTGCAATCCTTACAAAAAGTGATTGTGTCCCTAGAGTTAGTGACTTTGAAATCCTTCCCAATAGTAGCCAATGAGAGTGACTATCAATAATGATTGCACAATCCTCTTTGATAGTGTAAGGGAATCCTCTTCAAATAGTTATTGTGCACTCTTTATTGACATTGAGAATGTACTTCTTCAAGTTAGTCACACCTCTTGGTGGCACTCGATTCAATCTCGACTCCTAGTTTCCCAACATGCATGAATAACACTCGTAAAATCAAACCCTAATTGCATGTTTTCTCTTCCTATGTAAAAATTTCAGTCCCAAGCTCACTCTAACATTCATCATTTCAATATTTGTGCATTCTTAGAGCAGAAGGAGCATTCTTGGTTACAAATGCACCATCTCTTGAGTGAGTTTCTGAACTGTCACTTTTTCTTTTGCAAGTGTCACTCTTGAATTCTCTTGCTCTTGCAATGTCATTTTTTCTTTCTCTATCTCCTGTAATTATCACTTTTTCTTGTTTCCATTCTTGCATGTCTCACTTGTGTTTTCGTTTTTTTTGCATGTGTTTCTTTCCCTCTTGCTATGTGTTGCTTTCATATGCTTTATTATATCTTGTTAAGAGAACTTTGGCATACTTTCTATTGGCAGCTCCAAAACACTCTCTCGTACTAGTTGATCCCATGTATCATGTGAACAAGTGTTCAACACTCTCCAATGGAATAACTCACCTTTTCAATGAGAAGTATGGTTATCTTTCAGCCCTTGCAGCGCTCAACTATGCATCACCTAGATCCCTCCCTTCAAGCACTATGCACTTTGCATTCTTAGTTAGTAATCAAGCCTTCCTTGTCTCATGGACTTTCCCAATGCGTAATCCATGACTTTCTTCTCCCTTGCCACTGCACATTGTGGAATCATAGTGCCCATCTCTCACTCCTTACCCCCTGATCTTGTGCATTCACCCAATAAGGCTCCTCTCTTAGTTCTTACGCATTATCATGGTCAACATCTCACTTGAGCAAACACGATAGAATAGGTGATTTCGGGGCCGATGCCATCTTGTCATGAGTAAACTTGATTTGTAGGTTTTATCGTGTTGATATTGCAAGATTCTTCTCAAGGATATCATCAAGAATATTTTACAAGAACATGCTTGCGAGGATGAGATGCAAAGATACCATCGTGCAAGAGATAAAGGAATATTGGACCACGATAGAGAGATGACAACTTAGGTTGACTTATAAGGTCATGATATTCATCTAAACCATTTTCAGGGGGAAGATGAAGCACATCATATATCAACCAATTAGAGTTGAAGACATAGCACTAGAGAAAGGAACCTCACATCAATAAATTTCCATCAATTTTCATGTCATAGTGTCCAAATTTTGGCCTCTAAATTTGTCATCACAAAACGAATATGTTTTCCATGTATTTGTCCACAATTTGTGGAATGTAATCATGTTTTTCCAAAATAAGAAAATGTAAAAAATGTGTGGAAGCTCAAAGGCCACACATGGAACATGAAAAGTCACTAGAAGGTCTAATAGTCATGTAAGAGCTCAAAGGTCATGTAGAAGCTCAAGAGAGAGGAGGGAGGTCAAGAGTCCCTTGGGAGGTGGAGAGTCACCTCATTTGTTATAAATACACCCTCATATTTCAAGGAAAGGGACTTTTCACCTTGTATTCTCTAGCTTGGCATAGGAGAGAAGATCATTCTTTGGAGTAAGTGGTGACTTAATGTTCCACTGTTGGGGCTAGTGTTATTGCATTGTAATTGTGTATCTTGGAACTTTCATTTAATAATATTAATATCTCATAGTCGGTGCACTTTCATGCATGTATCATGGATGTTGTAAGACCATTGTTTTAATATTTGTGGAATATGTTATGTTCACATATGCTAAATAAAATTATCTATTTCGTTAGTTGTGGTATATATCTTGTTGAATGTGCATTGTTATATGCCTTCATGATTGTTGTATCTTGTGATATATTTCACAGGTTAACCAATGAGTTATTCCTTGCTCTTGTGTGTCTCTTTTAGGATATTAATGTTACTTTTCTTCTAGAGGCTCACTCAATATTTCCCTTCCATGAAAGTACCTTATATACATTGCAATTATATGATTCACAATGTCAACTTACTTTCGTGTTTCAAAGGTTGTTTTCATACTCTCTTATGTTGTTCGTTGCAGCCAAGGCAAACCATTAAGGTTTATTATCCAGATGGGGCTCCTTCTCGAAATGATGTGAGGTATAGTTGAGACTTCATACTAAGAAGACCACATGTGTTGCAATACTTCTAACATTGTAAACAAGTGGTGCTAGAAGGAGGGCTAGATGAAAAGTTGAGCCCATGAAGTCTCTTTTGAATCTCTCCTTAAATGGATTCTTCACAAACCATAATCTCTAGGTGTTTTTCTACAAGCATAAATCTAATAGTCCCCATGAAATTAATTCATGACATGTCACATTTGAATTCCAATGGCAAGGAAAAACATATAAAGCTAAGCATACACTTGAGTTTCTTAAGTTTGTGATTTTTATGAAGTGGATTCTGAAGGTGTCACTTTTAGATTATTCATCGTCACTTTTGAAGGTCATACCAAGCAATGGTTTCATACCTTCCTAGATGATTCTATCCATTCATTTGAACATATTTTTTAGCTTCATAAACCTTTCAATAGGTACAACTATCAAGATTTTTATAAATGTGTTAATTGAGTTAGAGTGAAATCTGGTGAATTATTAGAAAAGTTTCTTCATCAATTTATTCATCTTTCTTATGATTTTTCTGAGGAAGATGTGGATTGGGATTTCATAAGTGAAAAGTTCTAGTATTTGGTTCAAGCCTTTATTGAACAATTTTAATTTGAATCATCTTCAACCCTCATTCCAACTTTGTTTTCAAAACTCATCTAAATCATGAGGTACCTCAAATATCATAGGAGGAATTTGATGTCCCTTTTGTTCCTTCTCCTCCTCTTGTTCATTTATCGAATAGAGTAAACTCATGTACTGATTTTAAAGTTGGGATACTGGAAAGCTGTATTTTTGATCGACTTATTCCACACTCATTTCCTTCCCATGATCAATATCTTATTTAGAGGAGCTTTGAATTTTATGACACATTCACATATCCTAATGCAAAGGCCAACCCCTTGATTTCCCAAGATGACATTAAGGCACATAATCTTAATCCTGAATCTGATCTGATTGAAAACATTTCCTCTCCAAGGGATAATTTTCAGCCTTTATAATTTACACCTCATGTCTCCCTACTACACAATTCACTTTGTCAACCCACTCCATCACCCTTTTCTTCATATACCCTTGATTCTCAATTAGCTAGTTCAAGTGGCGATAAGATACCAGATGTATACATTTCACAAGTTAAGGAGAAAAAGGATAAAGATTCATTCTATCTTACTTCTCTTTTTCCAATCCCTCTATGTTAAGATTACCCTTCCACATTTTTACTTGATCAAGAATCTTATGATCCTAATGATCATTCAAGAGAAATTTAAGACCTTGATTACAATAAAGGTTTAGGAAACCATCACCATGATCACACTAGCTCTATTGATATATATGGTGATCAGTGCCAAAATACATCCATCAATTTCTTTATTTCTCAAGAAAACTTGGATATGTATGGTTTTGATCTGGGATTTGATATGATCATAGAATAATTTATTATCGAAATTTCTTCTTCTCACCCTCCCTTTTCCCTTGACACATTTAATGAAACAATGGATCAAAAAAATGTACTATGCTCTTCAGATCCACCAACTTGTGAGCTATATTTCAAAGTGACACAAGGTAATGAGGTTGTATGCAAAGAAGAAGAAGATAATTCAATTACTGAGCATTTATTGTGTAATATATTTCATGATCATGAAATAACCAATGAAACTATTGATTCTAACAATTCACATCTGATTCGTAATGATCTTGCTGAAATAATTGATGATAGTTATCTTCACATAAATGTTGTCATGACCATGTTTTCAAAATTCAATCATCTAACATTTAAAATTTTAGAATCTTGCCTAGAATTTGAGGCACTTCATCTCCAACTAATGGTTATGCCAAGTTCTGGCAATCCTGATAGTATCTACAAACTAGGTCACCTTCAAATTCTCTTGCATAATTCTTTTCTCAACATTGTTTCATTGGAACTTAGCTCACTCGTGAAGGATATTCAACATTTTTAGGTTAATCTTCTCAATCCTGAAGGTAGAGTTAATGATTCTTCCAAATTCCTTGTACTAAAATACAGTCTGGAATGTATATCTATCATGGATGTAAATGGTGTTATCACTCCTCCAGATCTCAAGGTTGAGGAAGAATCTAGCTGAGGTAACCACATACCAATCATTTGACTTGGTAGCTAGCCCTACCAAGCCAGAGAGGGATCTCAACAAAGGATCACAGCCAAGAGGGATAGATAGATTAGGGTTTTAGGCTAGATGTAAAGCGCATATGGTGTTTGATTTGATTTGGTGGGGTCATTGGAAGAGGATTAGGTAAAAAAGACTAGGTCAGGGCAAATGAGCGTATGATTACAGACATGATGGAGAAAATTAGGTAGGCACTCAAACACTTTAATTGTATGAAGTGAGATGGGTAAGTCTGGTGAGGTGCTAGAAAGAGCAAGATAAGCAGGTATTCTTTCTAAACTGAAGAAACTAGACAAACTATGTAGATTTCCCCAAAATAGATCATATAAAATGTATTCTACTCATCAACTTGAAAATGAACATATCATAGAAGTGAAGTAAAATATGGGAGTAAAAAACACTCAAACATATGCAACATAAGAAGAAAATAAGTCGAAATTCCATACCACAGGTGTTCCACCAAAATAGCTGCAACTCATTCATTAAATTTTGCTAAATATTGATTACACTAGTGTCTTTGATCAATAACCAAGCATCCAACTGATTCCAACCTATAAAATGACTAGGAAAATACATAATATAGGCCTCAAACCAACTCATACATTCTTAGGGGTCGAATCCATGAGAGGAGGAGTAGTTTCTAGAAAGGCCTAAGTCATAGCTGGAGTGTAGGGTGGTCAAAGTGACTCATCCCTCACTCAAGAAAACAGATTCATTACATGTCACATTGGCCATTTAACTAATGTATATACCCTAGATAAAAGTAAAAACATAATAATTACATCATATAGATCAATTACATGAGTAAAACATGTATTTCCCATAGGTGAAGTCAATTCGAAGTGAAACAGTGAAAATAACAGAAGATTGTCAAATGTGCCCTTGAACTGTCAAACGCACTCTCCACCTTCAGGGCTACTTTTGAGTGCTTTCCCGATGTCCAAATTTTCTTCAAGATAGCTCGTTGGCAATAACTTCGAGTCTAATTTCCAGATATGCTTTCATTTTTTAGTTTGGAGGTCATTTTTCCTGTCCAATTTCCAATCTCCCAAGACTGGTAAACACGCAGCCACCAGGCCAAAAAAGGCAGAAAAGGTCATTTTTTTATAGCTTTTGACCCTTTTGGCTGACAAATGTTCCTCCAAATGCTAAGATAATGCACAAGATGCATGTCCTCATCATTATGAATCCAAAAATTCTGACCATTTGCTCATTGGATGCTCCAAGAAAGAGTGCAGTGTCCAAGGTGTTACGCATTTCACCATTTCACTGTGCCAAAAAATTCTCAAAAAACACAGTAAAATATAACTTGCAAAATTTACTCAAAAATGGTCAAAATTAGTGGGCTGATATCTAGCTATATGTTTAAGCCATGGAGTGATGCCTCACAAACGATATCCAACCTCTTTTTCTCCTCTTTCTTGGTCAAGTCCTCAATTTTTGCTGAGCTATTTTGAGCTCAGCCCTTGCAATTTTAGTTCTCATGGCATAGTAATTTTCCATCCTTCTTTGAATATCATTTTCCATTTTGGCCTTGTCTAAGAGACTCTCAAGATGACTAGTTACCCTTTCAATCCAACGTTCTCAGTTTTCATTTACCATCTTAGCAAATTTCTCATTCAAGGTGAGCCCATTGGCTACTTCTACCTCCCTTTTCCTTTCTTGCAACAAAGCTCTCTTTAGGCCTCTAGTACTTCGCCTTCTTCTTGACACCTATTCATGAAGTTTCTCACCATACTGCCCATATCCCTCATTAAGTAAGGCCTTAGCCTTTTCAGCCTCTCTCTTTTCCTTTCTGAACTGGATCTCCATGAGCTCATGTTTGACCTCAAACTGCCTGTTCTCCTGCTGATAGTAGGAAATGATGTATTTGGTCCTTTGAAAGTTGACCTAGAGCTTTGTTATGACTACGTTCCTCTCCTTGATGACGATAGTCGTGCTTTCACTGTCATCATGCCCATTTGGTTCAACTAACAGAAAGTCATGCTCTATCTCATGGAGATCTTCCTCCTGCTGCTAAATCTTTGCCTCTATAACCTTTTCCTTACCCTTCTATACTTGTTTTGTCAATGAAGAAGGCAAGGAACCTCCCACAATCAGTGGGGAAAACACTTTCCAACACCTTCTCTAATAGTTTTGCACCAAGGTACCTAAACCAGCCCTTTTGTGCTTGATGCTCTCACCATGTTCTATATGCTCTTGCCTAGTGCCTTCATCTCTACCAACTGAATGAATAAGCTAATGAAAGGGTGATGATGGAGGTGATGGTGTGGCTAACTCATCAGATGAAGATGGATGATGCATGGGCTGAGATGGAGGAATGGAGGTGGATGGATGAGAAGATGAAGGTGCCTCTTGGCCATGTTGAATATGTTGGACTGTGAAATTATCATTGGATATGAAAGTGTCCCATGCAATGTTAAGCTAATCAAGGCGGTGTAGGACTATCAACTTGATGAGAGAATGGTGACATATGATATGCATTTTATGATCATTATATTTCATTCCATAAATGTATGACATCTTGTCGATATCCCGGTCAAGATAGTAGGGCAGATTGAGAATTTTGACTCTTGTAAAATGCATGAGTAACCAAATATGATAGGAATAGAGCCTAGAAAACCTACGCTCACATGTGAATTACTTCATGATGATTTTCATTATAGGAATATATCTGTCTAGGAGGTAAGAGAAAGGGAAAATCCCCCTTCTCTCATTCTTGTGCCTGGGTTTAAGATATGCCTCATAGTAGCAATGATCCCATTCTCCCTATTTAAACTATTTTTCCCCAACATTTGGGATCTCATTAGTCACTGATATGATAGTAGAAGATATAGTAAAGGTGACACCAGCAAGGGTTGCCTGGTTATCATTGATTTTGATGATGAATTGTCTAGTTAATTCAGAATATGTTGGATCCTTTCCACCTTCTCACAAAACCCAAAACAACCCATATGTTTGAAGCTTGTGAAAGTAATGGGAGATGCCATGAGTTCTCTAGTGATGGTCGGCTCATGTCTGATGATTCTCCCTCTTTTCTTATATTTCCTCCTCTCTTTTTTTTCTTCATCACTCTGACTTTTATGCTCTTATTCTGCCATGATTTATTGGTGTCGAAACCCTAGGGAGATGTTAGAATGGAATATGGGTGTGGGAAATATGGAATGATGTGAGGGGAGATCATGAGGAGGGGATGATGATGTGTGGAATGAGGGAGGTGATAGGGAATAGTTGTTAAGTGAGGGGAATAGTAATGGAAGCTACAAAATGTGATTGAGACTATGAGAATGTATTACTAGGGTTTGATTTTTGGAATGACAACAAACAACTATAAACCCTATGTAGATGAACAATGGAGTAAAGGAGTGAATAAATTTTGCCACCTACCTCATTTTCTAAAGTATATGATGACCAATTTCAAAGCTTGGTGGTGATGGAGGAGATTCTAGAACATTTTTGTTCCTTCTAGGCGAATGCACAGTGACCCAAAGCAAACGCGCCCTTCAGCTATAGGAGCGCTACGCCATTATAAATTACACTGAAATCTCTAGAAAATGTGCAGTGACCCAGTCAAACGTGCAACAACCTGGTTAAATGTGCCCTCTCACTCTGTTTTGCCCAATTTCGGCTTAAAATCGACAATTTTCTTTTGCCGAGGAGGTTTGAGAGTGTTAGAGTGCAAATGAAGCTTCATGGACATCTTGAGAGCTTTTATACTTGGGTGAAATTTAATTTATGAGTTGCATGCCCACTTTCTAATGTTTCTTGTCATTTCCAAATTTTCATATTAATGATTTTTTTACTTTTTGACCTTTTTTCTCTTGATAGGTGGATGATGCTTTTGGAAATCTTGATTTTAACTTTTGTTTGAATACTATTGGCAATGGAATTGAGTATACAGCTGAAAAGTAACTTATTACGTATAATAGACATAAAATTACATAAACAAAAATAAAATTATTACATGTATTTTGAAGTTAAAATTTACAAACTGGAATAAATTCCCTTCTTGAAATAAAATTTGGGGCTTTTAGTAACCATGGTTACATTCTTTAGAAAGCTTTATTTAACTGAGAAAAATATATTATTTTCTTGACTCTCATATTTTGCTGACCTTATGCAGTGAGATGGTGATTTATTGGTCCTTGGGAAAATAAAACCTAGGTGACCTAATGGACCCTCAAATGACTGAATTTCAGGTGGATTTGATTGGTAAAAAATATGATGAAATGAGCCTTCATGGTCAATGGATACCAAGAAAGACACATGAAGGTGGTCCAACAAATACAACATTTTGAGAGGGGAAAGTGATTTTAGATGTTGGGCTATCATCAGTGAACTAATTTTTTCATGATGACCTAAGTGGAATGCAAAAAAATTTCAAACGGGACTCTAATATGATATAAAAGAGGGATTTTGATCACTGATGTTAGTATGCAAATACTGACTATAACATTGGCTTTATTTGAGGATGGCAGCTCCTTGGAGGTGCCAATAACTTCGTAGACCAACTGCTTAACCATGTGGGCCAATATGGTCAAAAACTCAATAAATAATGAGCATGAATTAATGTTGCAAACTCAAATGACATAAACTGACTTGTGACAAACTGAAAACTATCTGAAAAATGACTCAATACTGACTTACTTAACTGACAACTGAACTTTGAAAATGCCAGAAAATCAGTGAAGCCCCATGGCCTTCACTTCGGGCTCTGAACTCTAGTGATCCTCTACTTCACACTTGTAGAAAGTTAAACTATACATCGTCAATTGAAAACTCTATTGGAAATTGACACTAAAAAATATGCTCATAATGTTGAGCTTATTGATCACAACTTATATATTCTAATTTATCCACAATCTGCTCACTCAAGTGATGCGAAATTTCCAGTGAAGCCAAAAAATGAGATGACCATTCACTGAAATCCTAACCACGTCCTCTGTAAGTAGACATAATGATGTACATGTAGGCAACTCATATTGAAAACTGAAACCAAGGCTTATGCTAAAAAACAAGACAACATTCATCCTCTCCAATGCTTGCAAAAGACTGTTGAAGGGATCTTGAAAATTATGAAGCATTACCCTTTGTAAATCAATAAAAGGAGAAGAATAAGCATTATTTCCATATGGCTGTAACAAATTAGCAAAGGGATCCTCCATAATATTTTCAACATCATAAGTGTCCATATCTATAGGATCTTAGGCAAACTCCTTTTCACCAACAAAACTTTCATTTTCTGAACCTTGAGGAAGATTTGTATATGCAAGTGCCTCTAAAACAATTTCTTATTTATCATTGTTCTCCTTTTCATAATCCCTTGGAAACTGGAAAGACTGTACAATAAAATCATCATTCTTAATGGATAGAATATGGATTTGCAAATTAAGAATATGATTTATTTCCTTTTCAGTTAAAGGAGGAAGTACTCTTTGTTTTCTTTGGACAAAACAACAATTGTCTTCTTTCCCTCCTAAAGTTTGACAATGATGTTGAATATCTTCATTAATTTCAAGCATAGTAGTATATAAATTTTCATCAGACTGTTGATTCATTCCATGTGATTCCTTTTGACTATCAAGATGCAAAATTCCTTCATCTACAAGCAAATAGGAAGTTATTGTATGTTCAATATGATCTTGTGTATCAAAATGACTGGCTTCTTCAGACTTTTGTTGAAGCGAAAAATCAGAGAAAGCTTCAATGATTTCTTCATCATCCATACATTTGATACCATCAATGCTTTCAAGATATGCAATGAAACCTTTACTATAATCGCAATAGCTTTCTAAAGAAAGATAAGACCTCACATAATGGTGGGAGAACACATTATGGAAATCTTTTAGAGAACATAAGCTTCCTTCTGGTAACCCTTCGTACCATACCCTAGCTTTATCTTCAAGGGTAGCCATAAAAAAATTCATGAGACAGTCCTCAGGAAACTCAACTATTAGATTACATACATGTACATGAAACCTTACTAAATGCAAAGTAGCATCATCTTTGTGTTCATTTTTAAATATAGGAATATTCTTAGACCAGTCAACATGAGTCATAGGATTTGGAAATCTAGGGATCTGAGATCGATCCATAGGATCATACCAGGGATTTATTCTTGCAGTAGAACTCATCTTGACCACAATGAAGTCACATAGAAGGTTTTCAAACTACTGGTTCTTGAAAAGTGGAGTCACCATGAAGTATTAATTTTCCAAATCTTTCAGTTAATGGAGTCACCAGGTGAATGGTACAGCCTTCGTTTTTGTCCAGCTTTTGTTCACCATCAACAATTAGATCTAAATAATTGTCTTTCTTTCTCTAGGAAGATAGAGCTTTCATCCCTGGCAACGATGCCAGTATATAGTCCTCATCTTTAGGCTCCTCCACTTTCTTGACATACTTCTCATCTTCAGTCAAGAAAATGGGAAGGTGATCTTCCCTAAAGAAGTGATTTTCCTCAACAATTGGTTCTAATTCATCATCATATTTGCCTTGACCATAATTTTGTTGCAAGGAAGTCTAAATAGGCTACTGAGATGTCGATGCTTCAGAATCCTTCTGCTCTCTTTGTTTTATCATGTACTAAGGTTGTTGTTGATTTCTGAATTTAGGATTTATAACTTCTGGCTCCGAAGATCTAGCAGAATTTATCATCAGGTCAGCCATTCTGTCCATGGTTTTCATTAATGCATCTAGTTTCATATTGGTGGAAGTAGAAGGTTCTTCTTAGATGGTCACTCTCTTTTCTGGTTTCTCTTGTTTCAATTTAGACTTCTTGATCATTGCTTCCACACTTACTGCATTGTTCTGCGTATTTTCCAGATTTGTGGGATCTCTTTCCCTCAACTGATAGGCCATCTCCAGATCAAAAGCATCAAGGTAACACTGAAATGCCAAATTAGGTGGAGGTTTCATGTTATCTGGAATGGAATTATAGACCTGATTGAACCTTAGAGTGAATTCCTAAACATCTCATTAGGATTCGTATTCAAGGTGTTGTATTCCACCAAGGTCTGCAACGGATTCTTCTTTTCTCGCCATCTAGATAAAAACAAATTATTGAGCATTGTTGAAGAATTAATAGAGCTTCCTTCCAAACAACAAAACAATTTTTTCATGTATCCCAAAAAAGTTTGAGCTATTAGTCTCATTTCAGCATCATCTTCATCAACTTCCTCTAAGTCAATGAAATCAGCCATATTATCAATATGTTGTTGGGTTGTTACTCCTGGGCTTTCATCAAACAATGGAAGCCTCTAGCCATAGGTCTGAGGTAATGCTACCAACTGAAACGGTAAGACCAAAGGTGCAAATCTCATCATAACTCCCGGAGAATGGTGGATGGGAACTGCAATGGGCTATGTTGGTTGTGAAGAATATGGAGAGGTTGAAGTGGATGTTTTCATAGATGAAGTAGAGGGTATGGTAGAAGATAAGAGCTCAATTTGATATTGGATATAGGCCTTTTCAATCATGATTTGTAGTTGATCAGTTAGGCTTTGAAGTTTCTCAAAGTTTGACCAAACCTCGTGCTCAAGCTTTGTAGACCGAGAGACAACTGAAGGTTGGTGAAACAAAGACTTTGGGGTAGGAAGATATGAGTCAAACTTTATGGCATAAAATATTTCTTCAGTAAGACAAGAGTCAGATTTTGAACGAAATAGAGAAAGCTCAAATTTAATGTCAATAGGTATATCCTCCATACTATGTATTTGATCTTGTAAGGAATTGGTCCTTTCCAATTTTATAGATTCAGTCTCCGGGAAAGGGACTTTGTAATTTCCTAACAAGCTTTTAGGATTATAGACTAGAGAAGGAGGATTTGGGTCAAGGTTTAACCTGGTATATCTTTTCGAAGCAGAACCTTAACAGGGTTGCAAACTGTATGAGGTAAAAAAGTTAAGAGTTTGAAATGAACAGTTATAATTTCAAAGGAAAGTCTTCAATATAAAAATCTAAAATTGATAATGAATGAAGAAGATCTTACCAATGAAATGGTGTCTCATTGAACTTATGATTTGAAACCTTATTCATTTTTCCAACTGAATCAACTGGACCAGGATGTAGAAGCTGTCTTTGTTGTCTCCTTAAGGCCAGCTTCTATAATCTTGACATTGCAATTACTGAATTAGCCTTTGAAAATATTAGTCCCATTATCCAAAGGATCAAAATTCAATGAGAACTTTTTGTACACCTAGGGAAAATGATCCTTTCGTTCCCCTGCAGCTGTGCCAGTATGTTATCACTCCTCCAGATCTCCAAGGTTGAGGAAGATTCCAACAGAGGTAACCATAGGCCGATCTTTTGTCTTGGTAGTTATCCCTACCAATTCAAAGAGGGCTCTATCCAAAGGATCACAGCCAAGAGGGCTGGATAGATTAGTGTTTGAGGCTAGATGTAAAGTACAGAGGGTGTTTTATTTGATCTGGTGGGGTTGTTCGAAGAGGATTAGGTAAAAATGACTAGGTCATGACAAATGAGGGTATGATTGTAGACATATGATGGAGCAGGGTAGGTAGGAACTCAAAAACTTTAAGTTTAGGATATTAGATGGATAAGACTGGTGAGGTGATAGAAATAGCAAGAAAAGCATGTATTCTTTCTAAACTGGAGAAATTGGACAAACTATGTAGATTTCCCCAAAACAAAGCATATAAAATGTATTATGATCATCAACTTGAAAATCAACATATCATAGAAGTGAAGTGAAATATGGGAGTAAAAAACATTCAAACATATGAAACATAAGAAGAAAATAAGTCAAAATTCCATACCACAGGTATTCAACCAAAATAGCTACAACTCATTTGTTAAATTCTACCAAATATTGGTTACACTAGTGTCTCTGATCAATAGCCAAACATCCAACTAATTCCAACCTATAAAATGACTAGGAAAATACATAATATAGGCCTCAAACCAACTCATCCTATGCTCAGGGGTCAAATCCATGAGAGGAGGAGCAATTGATAGAAAGTCTGAGTTTATATCTAGAGTGTAGGGTGGTCAAAGTGGCTCATCCCTCACTCAAGAAAATTCATTCATTACATGTCACATAGGCCATTTAACTAATGTATCTACCCTAAAATAAAAGTAAAAACATAATAATTACATCATCTAGATCAATTACATGACTAAAACTTGTATTTCCCATAGGTGAAAGTCAATTTGGAGTGAAACACTGAAAATAGTAGAAGACTATCAAACATGCCCTTGAATTTTCAAACACGCCCTTTCGGTGTGAAACACGCCCTCCAATTTCAGGGATGCTTTTGGATGCCTTCCTAGTGTCCAACTTCTCTCCAAGATAGCTAATTGGAAAGCCATTTGAGTCTACCTTCCAGATATGATTTCATTTTTAAATTTGGAGGTCATTTTCCCTTTCAAAATTCCAATCTTGCAAGACTAGTAAACATGTAGTGACCAAGCTAGAAAAAAGGAAGAAAGGTGAATTTTTTTATAATTTTTTACCCTTTTGGCTGACCAGTTTTCCTCCAAATGCTTAGAAAACGCACAGGGTGCATGTCCTCATCATTATGAATCCAAAAATTATGATTGTTTGTTCATTTGATGCTCCAAAAAAGAGTGCAATGTCCAAGGTGTTGCGCGTTAAACCATTTCATTGTGCCAAAATTTCTCAAAAAATACAACAAAACATAATTTGCCAAATTTATTCAAAAATGGTCAAAATTGGTGGGCTGATAGCTGGCTATATGTTTGAGGCATGGAGTGATACTTCAACAAGGATGTCCAACCTCTTTTTCTCCTCTTTCTTGGGCAAGGCCTCAATTTTTGCATGAGCTCTTTTGAGCTTGGCCCTTGCAATTTTCTTTCTCATGGCATAGTACTTTACCATCCTTCTTTGAATATCATTGTCATTTTTGGCCTTGTATAATAGGTTCTCAAGATTACTATTTACCTTCTCAAGCTAATTTTCTCAGTTTTCATTTATCATCTTGGCAAATTTCTGATTCAAGGTGAGCTCATTGGATAGTTCTTCCTCCCTTTTCCTTTCTTGCTCCAAAGCTCTCTTTAGGCCTCTAGTCCTTGGCCTTCTTCTTGGCACTTGTTCATCAAGTTTCTCACCATACTGCCCATATGCTTCATCAATTAAGGCCTTAGCCTTTTTTAGCCTCTCTCTTTTCCTTTCTGAGCTGGATCTTTATGAGCTCATGTTTGACTTCAAACTTCCTGTTCTCTTGGTGATAGTAGGAAATGATGTTTTGGCTATTTGCAAGTTTACCTAGAGCTCTGTTATGAGTGAATTCTTCTCCTTGATAAAAACAGTTGTGATTCACTATCATCGTGCCTATTTGAGTTAACTAACAGAAATTCATGCTCTATCTCATCGAGGTCTTCCTCCTACTGCTGGATCTCTACCTCTATAACCTTTTCCTTACCCTTCTATACATGCTTTGTCGATGAAGAAGGCAAGGCCCTTCCCACAATCAGTCGGGTAAACGATTACATATTCCCCCTCTGATAAGTACATGCCAAGGTACCAAAACCAAACCGTTTGGGCTTACTACTCTCACCATGATCAATATGCTTTTGCCCAGTGCCTTCATCTCTATTAGGTGAATTAATAAGCTCATGAAATGGTGATGACAAATGTGATGGTGTGGATGACTCATGATATGAAGATGGATGATGCATAGGATGACATGGAGGAATGGAGGTGGATGGATGAGAAGATGAAGGTGCCTCTTGACCATGCTAAATAGGTGGTGTTACACTGAAATTTGTCACCATGACTATCTGCAGTTAATATGGCTCCATCAATAGTCATATTATCCTCCTTGTCAAGCCTTATACCTCTGCTCTCCATGTCAAACTTCAAAAAAGAGAGAAAGTCATTAAAAATCATGTTTATCTCTGGTTACGCAAGTTCTCTCTACCTTGCCTGCGTGTACGCATCCCAAGCTCATTGTACCTGCGTACTTGTACGCTCTGTAAGTCAAGGAATGGGTGCGTACTCCTGTAAAGGTCAAAAGGCGCGAGTTTCATCTTAAAAAAGTTACTTGTGGTCACTTCTAGAGCTTTCTAGAAGAGTGTTTGACGTGTATTGAGCGCCTCCAGATGGTTCATGCATCCCTATGATAGAGGAACTTACCCCATCCAAAAGAGGGAGTATCCCATTGATGTTGGAACTGAATAACTTCCTCTAGAACACTATAAATACAGGCCTTGGGCCAGAGGAGGGGAGGTTGAAAGCTGAACATTCCAAAGGGTAGATGCTGCTGGAATTAGGACTTCCATTGTAAGCTTGTGAGGAGAGATTACCATCCCTTCTTGTTTCATTTGGAAGTGGGTGAGCTTGTCAAAGTAGAGGAAAACTCTTGCTAGACCCTGGGAGGAACTTGCACAACACCAAGGCTCAGGTTGTAATGGTTTCTTTTTTGTTTCCTTAATACAAATAAGTCCATTCTTCTCAATGATTTGTTGTTAATGAATTGTTTCATATACTCCTTGGTCTATATGTTGAATATGCTTTGTTTTATGGATATCAGGTGTTATGTAATCGTTTGATTGTTAGTGTATGCAGGTTTCAAAGTGAAGGAGGAGCTCATGCTGGATCGACGAGGCTAGACTACTACAACAGCGTTGGACTTCAGGTAGGATCAAAACACACTTGGTTTCTCATATGATAATGCATGTTTAGAGAAGGATTGCTCTTAATTGTCTTGTTTGTCACTAGAGAGTCTTAGACTCCTAGGGAGGTTAGTTTTGTCAGCAAAAATAACTCTTTCCGCATGACAAATTGGCGACTCCACTGGGGAATCCATTGATGTGATTGATTTTTCCTTTGAGTAATACTTTGATCTGAAAAGAGTCATTTCTTTTTTGTTTTTTGATTGTTTGACTGTGTTTTTGGGTGGGCTAGCTTAGAGTCAAGTTAGAATTTAGTTTTTCTTCATTTTTCAGTAGTACGCACCCTCTGAGTTAGACACAGTGCGTACTTGTATGCACTGTATCTTTGTACACAGAGCGTGGATGCACCTGGTTAAACAGGTTGCCTGCGTACCCTGTTAAAATTGAGAAAATTTCAATTTTATCCATTTTTTCCCTTTAGATTTTGTTTTTCTTAGTCTTTACTGCCCAGATCCACTGGTTGTCTGTCAAAAATCTTCACCTGAACTTGTCCCATTAGTGTCGAAAGTTTTAGTGAAATTCATTGAGATTTGAGCCTTAGGGCTTTGATTTTTGTATTGGTCCTGTAGTGACTTTTGATTTAGAAGTTGTGGAACCTTAGATATCTCTGGTTTTGTCAGTCTTCTTAGGAGTCGGACCAGTCGTAAAGTCTACCCGCGTGAGCAACCTACCTTTGAGTTGTCTCTTTGCGAAATTTCAAACTAGCTTGTTGATTTAAGTTGTGAATTTCATTTTAAAAAAAGAACAAAAAGAGTTTGAGTTTTTGTTTTGATTAGTTTGTGATTCTGCATAAACTAGTCCTTGGACTGATTGTTGCCAAGTAAAACATCCCGGAATCATCTTAGTAGGCTTTTGCTTCCTAGATTTACTTTTTAGGTAAATTTAGGTAAATTTCCTTTGATTTGCTTTTTGAGTGAGTTTTTCATAGATTTTCATAGATCTTGAAATTGCTTTTGATTATATTAGTTTTACATGCTTTATTAAATAGGAAAATACAAAAGGTCTCCTTTGCAAAGTTTGTTTTAGAGTAGCATTTGATGTTCTTGAAAGAGAAAGTAATTTTTTGTGAAGTAATGAGTGGTCATGTTTTGTACGCTTTGAAAAGATAAACAGATTATTTCTTTGATTGTCTATTAAGAAATTTGTTTTTATCAAAAGATTGCATTCTCTCAACTCTCTTAATTAGAAAATTCATTGAAACAAAAAGTAGCGTAAATCATCTTAGGTGCATCTTTTTAGAGAATTGGAGTCGAGTCTATACACCATTAAGTTTCATCTCCATCACCTTTTGTCTTAAAGAACAGCGATTAAAATCAACACTTAAAGTAAAATTAACTTAGAAATTTTTATTTTACTAGGGCTCTGAAGCACCAATATAGATCAGGCTAGTGTCTTGGAGTAGGTGAGTAATTAACTCTCCAAGACTATAAAACCAAACAAGTAGCTTATCTTGTGATAGGATAAATCCAGCTTTTGCATTTATACTCTGGGAAGGCTCCTCTTAAAGGAGAAGGACGAGCTCGTGTCCGAACCAGTGAGGGGATCAATCCTCCCTCGTTGGGAACGACGCCAGAAACGCACGTATTACAAACAGTAAACCTCAGATTATTGTTGAGGAGCCAGGGGATCACTTATCGGTAAACCTTGGATTGA
>APFE030046715.1:52950-98479 GCA_000404065.3 Pinus taeda | reverse complement strand
AGATCGTATGCCAAAGTTATGACCCCAGGAAGTTGATGTACCAATTTACCCAAATGGGGCCCATAGTTTGGCATTTCATCTTCTATGGTTAGGTTTTGGAATGTTAAGGGTTTTCCATTGTTTCTCAACAATAAATAAGCCTTCGAGCCTCATTGTAACACAGTTCAGAGGCATGTAGCCACCACATCGCTTCTCAAAGATAAGCTACCATCACCCTAGCTGGTTTATTTCCATTACTGTTTGTAAGCATATTTCAGTATTTTACATTAATGAAATGAAGTATTATTTCCGCTGCATATATGTGTTCATGGTTATCTCTGTAATTTGTTGCGTTCCTGTTTAAGTCCAGATCAGTTGAGGCACTTCAGTCCTTGCTTATGGTTATGTCAAGTCCTTGCTACCTTGACGAAGTTCCTAAAAAAGATCTGGTTATCTCTTTCTTATGAGATTCTCCTCATATGGCTAATGCAATTAGTAATTGCCTATCTCTACAAGAATTTCAATCTTTTCAAACTAGTTGTTTTCAGTGTCAGGATCCAATCATTAACTCGTTGGAAGATTCATACTTCACAAGATCTATTGTTAATTATAATTTCTAATTTTATCTTGATGTCAATGAACACATGGATGAACACGCATTTTCAAACTCCCTTCATCAAGGTAATTCTACAAGTTGCATATAGCAAGTCTTTATATCACATTGTTTTGCTTGCATACAATACTGTCAATTTCTTGTGGAAATTGCTCAAGTAAACATTTTTATCTTTGCATATTGTTTCGTAATGGTTCTAATCTTCAATATCTTTATGTTTGCAAGTCAAGAGAAACTCTCATGGCTACATTGGAATTTGATTTCACATGATCTTGACCTTGTAGTTTAGATAGATTCGAATGTAGGTATAGTTATGTTCTTTTTCTTAGTTTCGTGCTAGCTACATTTGAATTTTCATTACAGCACTTTCCCTACACTCCCAAGTTTGTTCTCTGCACACTCTTTACAGGTTTTTACTTTTATTTCATATGTTCTATCTTTTATGTCATGCCATGCTTTCTTTCATGTATTTGCTTGTGTTTTGTTCTAATAAGACCATGTATGAAATCAGTCTTGTTTGCCTCTATGCTCATCTAGAAAAAGTGAAAAGGGAAATTATGTCATTCTTTGTTTTGTCCTAAATGTATTTTAATTTCAATGATGCATATACAAAAATTATGTTTCATCTTAAATGAAATCCCTAGTAGATCTATGATGCTCATATCTATAATAGGATCTTTGTTCCTTGAATCAGCCATTTGTATTGATCAGTTTTAAACAGGTCAAATCAGTGTAGTAGAGAAGGGAAAGGAGGAAAAGCTTAAGCAAGAATATTAATTTCATAGGTGCATATATAGGAGTCTTTGCAAAATAAGGAACAAGCTCTCTTGTTCATTTAATAACTCGGGATCCCTCTTCCACCTTAGTGAAATGAGCATCAATAAAATGACAATAAGCAAAACATATAAAATAAACTAAGGGTTAAAGAAGAGAAATTATTCTTGCATAGAGAGGTGAAGCAAGCAACTTCACCAGGGTACTGAACAGGCTCGCTAGTAGTGAAGCAATGATTGTTATTCCTTGAAGTGACTCTATTGGGAAACTAAATAGGACTATTGGTAGCAAAGTAACTAAACATGATGATACAAATTTGAAAAACTTAAACTCGCGAAATTTACATAATCCTACTCCATAATTGAAACCACTAAAGTTTGACGAGTCCTGTGAAAATTGTTAAGCCAACAAGGGGAATAAAAGATAATAAATCTGTAATAGGGCTAAGTAAAGAAGCTAGGGTGATAAAGTGGATGAGACAATACTTCCAAAATGTTATACCTCATGTTAGACTTAAAAAAATAAATTAGGTTCTTCTTGTGTGTTGCCAACAAGGGGATTAAAAGATAATACATCTGTAATAGGGCTAAGTGAAGAATCTAGGGTGATCAATAGGATGACATAATAATTCCATAATGCTAGACCTCATGTTATACCTAAAAAAATAAGTTAGGGTTCTTCTATTGTGTCGCCAAGTGTTGTCACTACTACGAAACCCTCCAAATTTTGCCTAAATTCAAATTTTGGGGTCTCCTTATAATAATGTCATACCTCATTTCAATCCATTCATGTCGTGCTCAATCATGTTGTTCAATTATTCCTTTAGGAATCCTAATTTTCGATCTACTTTCTTTGACGTGACCTATTTTGGTGTCTTCATAGGCACACTTCTTCCATGCAGGAAAGATAGTGCATGTTTGATTGAGAGATAATGATTATGCTATCCCTAGAGATAATGATTGTGCAATTCTTGCCAACAGTGATTGCGTAGTCCCTAAAGTTAGTGACTTCATGATACTTCCAAATAGTGATTGCACAATTACCAATGACAATGATTCTGTGGTTCCTCTCAATAATGATTGTGCAATTCTTAGTGAAAGTGATTACGTAATTCTCACTAATAGTGTAAGGGAATCCTCTATATATAGTGATTGAACACTCTTTGTTGATAGTGAGAGTGTACTTCTTCAACTCAGTACTATCATACCTATTGGTGGAAATAAATTCAATCTCAACCCTTAGTTTCCTAACATGCATGAAGCACACTCATATACTCCAACTCTAATTACATGTTTACTCTCCTTATGTAAAGAGTTCAGTCTAGAGCTCACTCTCACATTCATCATTTGGAGCTTTGTGCATTCTTAGAGAATAAGGAGCATTCTTGGCTACAATTGCTCCATTTTTCGAGTTACTTCTCAACAATCGCTTTTAACAATGTAAACTTTTTTTTTTTGGTTGACTAGTAGAGTCAGCAATGATGGTGGTATCATTCTCATATTACATGGGGTTGAATCCCACCGGTTGCAACTATAACCTCTAGGAGGAACCATCCAGCCCACAAGAACGGCCCTCAGTTAAGATGAGACTCAAACTCGTGACCTGGACAGTTGCGTAGACGACTTAGCAGATCGTTTGTTGGCCATGACCAAACCTCTACAGACTAACAATGTAAAATTTGAAATGGGAACTATAAACTCAAAACGAGGCCACGATAGAGAGATGACAACTTAGGTTGACGTAGAAGGTTATGATATTCATCTAAACCATTTGGAGGGTGAAGATGAAGCACATCATATATCGACCATCGAGAGTTGAAGACATGGCAGCAGAGAAAGGAACCTCACATCAATACATTTCCATCAAGTCTCATGTCATGGTGTCAAAATTGTGGCTTCTCAATTTGTGATCACAAAATTGAAATGTTGTCCATGTATTTTTCCACAATTTGTGGAATGTATTCATGTTTTTTCCAAACTAAGAAAATGTAAAAAAGTTTTGGAAGCTCAAAGGTCACACATAGAACATGAAAAGTCACTAGGAAGTCTAAGAGTCATGTAAGAGCTCAAAGGTCATCTAGAAGCTCAAGAGACATGAGGGAGGTCAAGAGCCACTTGGGAGGTGGAGCGTCAACTCATTTGTTATAAATACACCCTCATCTTTCAAGCAAAGGGATATTTCACCTTGTATTCTCTAGCTTGGCATAGGAAAGAAGATCATTCTTTGGAGTAAGTGGTGACTTAATATTCCATTGTTGGGGCTAGTGTTGTTGCATTGTAATCATGTATCTTGGAATTTTCACTTAATAATTGGAATATCTCAGAGTCAGTGCACTTTATTTCACGTATCATGGATTTTATAATACTATTATTTTAATATTTCTGGAATATGTTTTGTTCACATATGCTAAATAAAATGATCTATTTTGTTAGCTTTGGTATATATCTTGTTTAATGTGCATTTTTATATGCGTTCATGATCATTGTTATCCTGTGAAATATTTCACAAGTTAACCAATGAATTATTCCTTTCTCTTTTGTGTCTCTTTTACTATATTACTATTAATATTTT
The DNA here is from genome assembly GCA_000404065.3 of Pinus taeda. Lineage (NCBI taxonomy): Eukaryota > Viridiplantae > Streptophyta > Pinopsida > Pinales > Pinaceae > Pinus > Pinus taeda. Next base: position 94,542 of record APFE030046715.1, on the reverse strand, counting down.
TCTAAAGGCTCACTCTATATTTCCCTTCCATGAAAGTACCTTATATACATTGCAATTATATGATTCACAATGTCAACTTAGTTTCTTGTTTCAAAGGTTGTTTTCATACTCTCTTATGTTGTTCATTGCAGCCAAGGCAAACCATTAAGTCCTATTATCGAGATGGGGCTCCTTCTCCAAACGATGTGAGGTCTAGTTGAGACTTCATACTAAGAAGACTACATGTGTTGGTGGACTTCTAACATTGTAAACAAGAGGTATTAGAAGGATGGCTAGATGAAATATTGAGCCCATGAAGTCCCTTTTGAATCTCTCATCTTAAATGGATTTCTCCCAACTCATAATCTCAAGGTGTTTTTCTACAAGAATAAATCTTACAGTCCCCATGAAATTAATTCATGACTTGTCACATTTGAATTCCAGTGGGAAAAACATCTATAGCTGAGAATACACTTAAGTTTCTTAAGTTTGTGATTTTTATGAAGTGGATTCTGAAGATGTTGCTTTTATATTATTCATCGTCACTTTTCAAGGTCGTAATAAGCAATGGTTTCATAGCTTCCTAGATAATTCCATCCATTCTTTTGAACATATTTTTGAGCTTCATTAAGCTTTCAACAAGTACACCTATCAAGATGTTTATACAAGTATTAATTAAGCTAGAAAGAAATCTCGTGAATTATTAGAATATTCTATTGATCGATTTCTTCATATTTGTTATGATTTTTCTGAGGAAGATGTGGATCAAGATTTCATAAGTGAAAAGTTTTAGTATTTGGTTCAAGCCTCTATTGAACAATTTTAATCTGAATCATCTACAACCCTCTTTCCAACTTTGTTTTCAAAACTCGTCTACATCATGAGGTACCTCAAATATCAGAGGAGGAATTTGATGTCCCTTTTGTTCCTTCTCGTCCTATTTTTCCTTTATAAAATAGAGTAAACTCCTGTACTTATTTTGAGGTTGGGAAGCTTGAAAGTTAGATTGTTGATCCGCTTATTCCACACTCATTTCCTTCCCATGATCAATACCTTATTTAGGGGAGCTTTCAAATTTACAACACATTCATAGATCCTAACGCAAAGGTCAACCCCTTGGTTTCCCAAGATGACATTAATGCACATAATCTTAATCTTGAATCTGATCTAATTGAAAACATTTACCCTTTAAGGATACATTTCAGCCTTTATCATTTACACCTCATGTCTCCCTATTACTCGATTCACTTTGACAACACACTCCATCACCATTTGCTTCATATACCATTGATTTTGAATTATCTAGTTCAAGTGGCGATTAGATACAAGATGTATACATTTCACAAGTTAAGGAGAAAAAGGATAAAGATTTATTCTCTCTTAGTTCTCTTTTTCCAATCCCTCTATGTTCAGATTATCCTTCGACATTTTTAGCTGATCAAGAATATTATGATCCTAATGATCATTCAAGTAAAATTCAAACCCTTGATTAAAATAAAGGTTTAGGAAACCATGCCCATGATGACACTGACTCTATTGATATATATGGTGATGAGTGGAAAAATACATCCATCAATTTCTTGGTTTCTCAAGAAAACTTGGATATGCATGGTTTTGATCTGGGATTTGATATGATCATAGAATAATTTATTATCAAAATTTCTCCTTCTCACCCTCCCTTGTCCCTTAACACATTTAATGAAACAATGGATCGAGAAAATGTACTATACACTTCAGATCCACCATCTTGTGAGCTAGATTTGAAAGAGACATAAGGTGATGAGGTTGTATACAAAGAAGAAGAATCTAATTCAATTATTGAGCATTTATTGTGCAATCTATTTGATGATGATGAAATAACCAATCAAACTATTGATTCTAACAATTCCCATCTAATTCATAATGATCTGGCTGAAATAATCGATGATAGTTATCTTCACATAAATGTTTTCATGATCATGTTTTCAAAATTCAATAATCTAACATTTAAAAGTTTAGAGTCTTGCCCAGAATTCGAGGCACTTGATTTCCAACTAATGGTTATGTCAGGTTCTTGCAATCCTAATAGTATCTATGAACTAGGTCACCTTCGAATTCTCTTTCATAATTCTTTTCTCAACATTTTTTCATTGGAACTTAGCTCACTCCTAAAGGATATTCAACATTTTTAGATTAATCTTCTTAATCCTCAAGGTAGATTTAATGATTCCTGCAAATCCCTTGTATTGGAATATGATTTTGAATGCATGTCTCTCACGGATGTACATGGTGTTATCACTCCTCCAGATCTCCAACATTGAGGAAGAGTCCAGCTGAGGTAACCATAGACCAATATATTGACTTAGTAGCTAGCCCTAGCAAGTCGGAGAGGGATCTCTCCAAAAGATCACAGCCAAGAGGGCTAGATAGATTAGGTTTTTAGGCTAGATGTAAAGTGCATAGGGTGTTTGATTTTATTTGGTGGGGTTGTTGGAAGAGGATTAGGTAAAAAAGACTAGGTTAGGGAAAATGAGGGTATGATTGTAGACATCTGATGGAGCAAGGTAGGTAGGCATTCAAACACTTTAAGGTTAGGAAGTTAGATGGATAAAACTGGTGAGGTGCTAGAAAGAGCAATACAAGCATGTATTCCTTCTAAACTGGAGAAATTGGACAAACTATGTAGATTTCCCAAAACAAAGCATATAAAATGTATTATGCTCATCAACTTGAAAATCAACATATCATACAATTGAAGTGAAATATGGGAGTAAAAAACATTCAAACATATGAAACATAAGAAGAAACTATGTCAAAATTACATACCATGGATGTTCGACCAAAATAGCTGCAACTCATTCATTAAATTCTACCAAATATTGATTACACTAGTGTCTCTGATCAATAGCCAAACATCCAAGTAATTCCAACATATAAAATGACTAGGAAAATACATAATATAGGCCTCAAACCAACTCATCCTAGGCTCAGGGGTCGAATCCATGAGAGGAGGAGCAGTTGCTAGAAAGGTTGAACTGGCAGCTGGAGTGTAGGGTCGTCAAAATGACTCATCCCTCAGTCGAGCAAGCTTATTCATGACATGTCACATAGGCCATTCAAATAATGTATCTACCATAGATAAAAGCAAAAATATAATAATTGCGTCATCTAGATCAATTACATGGGTAAAATTTGAATTTCCCATAGGTGAAAGTCAATTTGGAGTGAACCAATGAAAATAGCAAAAGACTGTCAAACATGCCCTCCAACTTCAGGGCTGCTTTTGGATGCCTTCCCGGTGTCCAAATTTGGTCCAAGATAGCTCGTTGGAAAGCCCTTCAAGTCTATGTTCCAAATGTGCTTTTATTTTTTAATTTTAGAGCAATTTTAACTATCCATATTCTAATCTACCAAGACTAGTAAACGCACAGCGACCAAGCCAAAAAAAGGCAGAAAGGTGATGTTTTTATAGTTTTTGAACCTTTTGGCTAACTAGGTTTTGTCCAAATGCTTAGAAAACGCACAAGCTGCATGTCCACATCATTATGAATCCAAAAATGCTGACCATTTGTTCAATAGATTCTCCAAAAAAGATATCAACGTCCAAGGTGTTGCACATTTGACCATTTCACTGTGCCAAAAATTTATCAAAAAACACAACAAAACACTTGCCAAATTTATTCTAAAATGGTAAAAATTTGTGGGCTGCTAGCTGGTTATATATTTGAGGCATGGAGTGATGCCTTGGCAAGGATATCCAACCTCTTTTATTCCTATTTCTTGGTCCAAGCCACAATTTTTGCATGAGCTCTTTTGAGCCTTCCCTTGTAATTTTGTTTTTCATGGCATAGTACTTTTCCGTCCTTATTTGAATACCATTGCCATTTTTGGCCTTGTCTAAGAAGCTCTCAAGATGACCGTTTAACCTCTCAAGCCAATGTTATCGTTTTTCATTTACCATCTTGGCAAATTTCTCATTCAAGGTGAGCTCATTGGTTAGTTCTGCCTCCCTTTCCCTTTCATGCAACAAAGTTCTCTTTAGGCCTCTAGTCCTTGGCCTTCTTCTTGGCACCTGTTCATCATGTTTCTCACCATACTGCCCACATGACTCATCAAATAAGGCCTTAGATTTTTTAGCCTCTCCCTTTTCCTTTCTGAGCTGGATCTCCATGAGCTCATGTTTGACATCAAAATGCTTGTTCTCCTGCTGATAGTAGGAAATGATGTATTTGGCCCTTTGCAAGTTGACCTTGAGATCTTCTATGAGTGCGTTCTTCTCCTTGATGACAACAATTGTGCTTTCACTATCAACATGCCCATCTAAGTCAAGTAACAAAAAGTCATGCCCTATCTCATGGAGGTCTTCCTCCAGCTACTGGATCTCTGCCTCTATAACCTTTCATTTACCCTTCTGTACCTGCTTTATCGATGAAGAAGGCAAGTCTCCTCCCGCAATTAGTGGGGAACCCATTTTCCTATGCCATCCCTGATAGGTGTTGAGAGATAAAAGGTGTCATTTTAACCCCTATTTATCCTACATTAATTATCAACCCATGGACGATTTTTTATCTCAAAAGTGTACTCAGTCTGAGGTGGTCACTTTCTCAAGAGTAATGTTTTGCAGTATAGTGCTTTAAAATGCACAAATAAATGAATGTTGGAAACAAAATCTAATTGGAATAGCAAGAAACTGAAATATTTTGTAACTAAATCATTCACTTAAACAATCACCAGTCGAGGACTTAGTAATGATAACTCTCTCCCCTGTAAACTGATGCAAATGAAAATCAATCATAGGCAAGATCTCCAATATGAGAACTTAGATAGTGGTAGTCAGTGTCCTTTATAGTTGTAGATCCTTCAATCCACACTAAAGAAAATAACTGGAAATAGCAATTCAATTGATAGAAAAGGAACAACAACTAAGTCTATTGAAAAACTAAACAACAAAGCTTGACTTATCAGAAATGAATTAAATAGCAGAGTTTATCCTAAGAGAAATGAATTGAGCAACAATCTTAATCCAACAGAATAGCAAAGCAAATCAACTGGAAACACACGATGACTATAAGTTAAACTGAATCAACAACCTTATTCTATCAGCATGAACATTAATCGTAGGTATTAAAGGAATGACAATCACAGTTATAGTTGAACAGTAACTTAATTGAATAGCAACCACAATTATAAGAGAGCAACAATTAGATGAACAACAATCTGAATTAGACAGTGAAGTATTAGATGAGAATGAACAACAGGACATTTCAAGTTATAATTAATAATTTCGTCACCAACACAATCCAATTATGATTTCAATATAATATAGCAATTCCGTGAAATGTTCATAAAAAAGAGATTACCGAATAAAGCGAATTAAGGAAATGCAAAGGAAATCAAACCACACAAGACTGTAATTGTAAAATAGTGATACAAGAAGTAGGTAAATACACTAGGGTCGGGCCCTTAGCCACCAGGGAAGCACCACTGAGTTTATTCTAGGATCAGATAATGGAACAACAACTGAGTTATATATTAATCATGTATGGAAAAGTTTACAGCTATCATTCTACAAAGAGATTCGATGATCAAAGTTGAGATTACAACAATAATTTCTACAAAATGATAATACATGCCCCCCTGGGCTACAAGTGCAGTCCCGTTTTATAATGTCCAAGCGGATATATCAAGAGTTCAAATAAGCTCTGAAGCAACAATCCCTCTGGATCAAAGGATCATGAGGGATTTTCTCTATCTTTAATTTCTAGTTTATCATTTTGTCTTCTTGCGCTGATGCCGCACTTTCCCTTTCTTCTCCTGGATTATGCGCTCCGATCTTGATCTCCTTGTCTGGATACGGCTTCCTGGGGAAGGGGCAACTATTACTTTTTCTTTGTCTTTTTCTTCCGAATAATGGTTTTCCATTTCCTTCATTTTCTGTATAGAAAAAAGACAATAATCAGTTAGTTTGTATCAATCACAAATATCCTTAATGCTACCATAATTATTTAACATATTACCATTTTAGAATGTAAGGGAGTTATGATCCAAAGGAAAAGATAAAGAAATAAATGGCAAATGCATACCTTTTCCATCACTCAACACACCCCCGTGCTTAACCTTTTTCATGTCCTCATGAAAACCATGTAATTTACATGCAAGGTAGTTAGGGAATAGGATGGAGAGGGCTTTTCATAAAGTGGTCTAAAACCATGATTTGCAGCTAAAACTTCAAAAATGTCTCATGTTTGCCGCTCAGGAAATTCATATATAACCTTATATCCTACTGCGAGAAACCAGATAATGGGGCTTTGAAATCTACAACCTAGCCAAAGTGGACCTTCTCTCAAGATGAGGTTACTATAGGTAACCAGGGGATCGACAGCTAATTTAAACTTTGTATAATTGAAGGGTTAACAACAAACGAGATGAATGCCTGAAGCTAGATATCACCCACAAAACGACTGGGATTCTTTTCCATTTCCTCCTCCTACACAAAATTATGCAAATAAAATTCACATAGCAATCGTTGGACTTTCAGTTCATAATGTTTACAACAATTTATGAAATCATCAATAGTTTTTAACTCTATAGGTACCCCTACCTTGAGAGCCTTAATTTTTAACTGTAAATACCTTTCTAACAAAAACAAAGCATAATTTTTGGCAGGTGCCCTACAGGCTAGAACATCAGTATATAGAGAACAGAGGTTATCCATTTGGCTTATGATTGAGTTTAGCTTATTTGTTACCTTTTCAACTTTTTCCTCTGCCTTCCAACATTTATCAAAGGCCTCACTCTCTGATGCATTGATGTGCTTAAATTGTTGTTGTAACTTTTGGTATTTCTCCTAAGAAACAATCTCTTCTGTGAGTTTTCCTATCGTCTGATGAGCTTGTGCCAAATCCTCTTGGAGTTTCACTATCCTAGGATCATTGTCCATTGAAACACTTTTGGGTTGAAGATCTACCTAAATCTTCTTATTGCGATATCTGGTTCATACAATCTGTGTCCCTTTATCATAAATTGTCTTCTTAGGCGTGATGCTAGAGGATAGTGCCTCTGTTTGGACATCCTTATTACAAACTGGTATATCTTCTGTTTAGGTCGTTGCATCTATAATAGTCGCATGTTGTTCCTTGCTATCTTAAATGGATATTGGCTTCGTTTGAGTCCTCGTGGCCTTTATTTTATGGGGTTTCATTCTGGTGGCTGCATCTCTTATTCTTGGGGTTCTTTTTGAGATTTTCCCCATTTTTAGGACCCTTATCTATTTTTTGAGTTGTTTTATTACATTCAGTAGCCTTTGTTGTTCCTTTCCCAGCCTCTTGATTTCATTCATCTTCTTCTTTTTCTTGGGAGGAATAGTTATTTCCTCGACTAGACTTGGTTGCTTAGTTGGGTTTTGTTCTTCAGGGACTATGCCCTCACCCTGGCTTGTTTCCATATTTTCTGTTTGGAACACTTCTTCAATGTTCTCATCATCACGATTTTGTTCCTTAGGGGAGGTAATCTTGGTTTGATATACCATTTCCCAAGTGGGTTCTGCTTCTTCTTCTTCCTTATCATTCATTTCCTCAAATGCAATCTTGTTGTAAGAAAAGTGCTCCTATGACTATGATTCTTCTTCTTCCTCATCATTCATTTCCTTGGATGCACTCTTACTGTGAGCAGAGTGTTCCTATGACTGTGCTTCTTCTTCTTCCTCACCATTCATCTCCTCGGATGCACTGTCCCTATCCGCAGAGAATTCATGTGATTGTGTTGACTTAATATTGAGGTTGAGTGGGCTCTGTGGTTGAATATACTCACCCATATTGGCCAAAATTTGGGCCAATTCCTCTTCCTGCAATGGACTTTGTAGTGGACTTGCACCAGAGCGCTCAGTTTCTTCCTCCAATTCTTCTTCTAGTTCTTCTTCCCATTCTTCTTCCACATTTTCCCCTCCTTCAAGTTGTGGGGGTTGCTCATCCTCAGAGTCTAGTATTTCTAAGGGTTGGCTATTTTTATCTTGGAGATTTCCCAACATTCCCCTACTTTTCCTTGATCTAAGGGATTGTCTGTGTTTTTGCGGTCTAGTTGATGTACTGGTGGTTCTTTTTCTTTTCGGGGCTGGTAAGGCCAATCCCCCATCTATTGAAAATACCAATTCTTCCCAACTAGACTACTGTTGAGCAAGACTATGATTGACTATTAATCGAATTAAACCAGGATTAATTACTACCATTTCTGTATGATGTGATTTCCTTATGCTCTGAGTCACGTCATGCAATAAAGAAATTAAATATGCGGGCAAATTTACAGCACATTTCTGTCTTAATACTGCTAATAATTTGAGATGGTGTGGTCTTACCACATCCTTTCTCCCATCACATGTGATGTATCTTTGCACTATTCTAGCTAGTTCTACCCATGGTTCTCCAAAGGTTGTAGGCAGGACTCCCTTTCCTTTGACGGTAAGATTATGTCCTTCGTCCCGGAAGATGGCTATGGCATCTCGAAGTCTCACTTTTTTCTTTGTCCATACTGGTCTGACTGCCGGTAGTCTAGATATTTTTGAAATTACCACCTCTATTACCATTATTCGCCTTCCCTTCACCATGGAATAATCTTCCTGCAAATTCTACAGAAATTCAATGGCCACAGTTTCATGGGACTGCTTTAGCCATGTAAGGTATTTGATCCATCTTGCTCTTTCCAGAATTGCTCATGCAACGTCAGAAATTATCAACACTTGTGGTTCCCTACATATTGCTCTGCCTCCCATTTTGCTTAAGCTTAGCACACTGTTAATTTTTTTGAAAACACATAAATGAAAATGGAACAGCACAGCTGTGCATATTAGAAAATGTCAATATCATTAAACTTGCTATTTCTGAGATCTGATGGAGTCGTAGTACCTCCAAATAAGGAATATACACATCTCCCAGTGTATTTTGGAGATCACCCATGCCCCCTAAAATACTATAGGTCTTCCTCAACCAAAAAATGGAGGAGCGACGTATTAGACGACAACCATACAGGAAAAAAGGAACGACGTATATATTCATGGCATGATTACAAAAAGAGCGAATTACATAAATCGAGGTTTATGATGAAAATCACAAATAGATATAAAAATGCTATGAAATGATGCAAAAAATAGGGGAGAGGACAACTGACATCAGTAAAAGTGCTTATGCAGTCATTATCCAGTTAAACATTATGATTGATTTTTAAACAATATTTCATGAGTAATAGGTTCGAAAGGATTTTAGAAAATACTCTCATTTAAGATCAAGATAAATATCTAAGAAGAGGGTTTATAATGACTATTGATGTGTAGTAATATGACTTCAATACCATCAACAGAGATCTGTTGCCCACATGTGTTCATAACCTTGTCAAAGTTGTTTTTTTCACCCTTGGAACCATAATCCTTTATGTATGCCTAGGAAAGTTCTTTTTGAGAGAATGGAGGCCGTTGAGCTAGCTTGGTAACTAGATGAGTCTCAATGCCATTCACCAAGAAGGAATGAAAGGTGGGCAGGCTAGCTTGTGAAGAGACCTCATGTTCCAAGGGATTTTATTGTTCTTATGTGCCTCTTGGATCAATTCCCTAATGTGGTGGCCATAATGGGAATGGCACTTCATTGCTTCCTTATGAACATAGTAAGCTGCCTCTTGATGAGACCCCTTATCCTCCATCTGCCAAATCATAGAATTGTTAGTGATCAAATAGATATATTTTTTTCTTTTCTTTTTCTTTTATATAGCACTTCCTATTTATATATAGAGGATGGCTCATCACTCCTTAAGAGTAGGGATGGTGGAAGAAGTATGAACATCTCAATAGAGAAAATTATACCCTTATTCTTATTCGATAATAATAATCAAAGAGAGTCATGAGGAGTAGGGAAGAACCAACATGATAAAAATAATCAATCACTTAGCTTGAGTGGAAATAAAAATAGCAAAGTGATATAAATAGTTTTATCCTTTCCCCCCTTTTTCTTATCAATACCAAGAAGTTTCTCTAAGGATAATGATTTTTTCTTTTGTTTGCTGATTTCAGTATTCTCTGGTTTTGTGTTCTTAAATGAATTTAAATTTATGCCATGAAGGGATCATGACAAATGAACCATTATTCACACGAAATTCTCATAATGATGTTCATACAAAAATGCACTCAAAAAGTGTTGTTCCTTAGATGGAGCAACTATTGTTCCTTAAGAGGAATAACAAAAATGCAATCTGGAGAGGTGTTGTTCCTTTAAGAGGAACAACAAAAATGCAATCTAGTGGAAATGATGTTCCTTTGAAAAGGAACAACAAAAAATGTGAAAGTTTTGTTCCTTTGAAAAGGAACAGTAAAAATACGAAAGTGTTGTTCCTTTGAAAATGAACATCAAAAATGCAAAAGTGTTGTTCCTTTGAAAAGAAACAACAAAAATGTGAAAGTATCGTTCCTTTGAAAAGGAACAGCAAAAATGCAAAAATGCCATTCCTTTGAAAAGGAACAGCAAAAGTGTGGAAATGTCGTTCCTTTGAAAAGGAACAACAAAAATGCGAAAATGTTGTCCCTTTGAAAAGGAACAAAAAAAATGCAAAAGTGTAATTCCTTTGAAAAGGAACAACAAAAATGCGAAAATGTCATTCCTTTGAAAAAGTACAGCAAAAATGCGGAAATGCCATTCCTTTGAAAAGGAACAACAAAAGTGTGAAAATGTTGTTCCTTTGGAAAGGAATAGCAAAAATGCGGAAATGTCGTTCCTTTGAAAAGGAACAACAAAAATGTGAAAATGTTGTTCCTTTGAAAAGGAACAACAAAAATGCGAAAATGTTCTTCCTTTGAAAAGGAACAACAAAAATGCAAAAGTGTCGTTCCTTTGAAAAGGAACAGCAGGAAAAGAAAGAAAAAAGTTTGTACAGAAAGTAGTTTATACAAAATTTGGAAGAAAAAGAGTTATGTAGTGAACTAATGCCGAGGAAGGATTATTTTCCTCAGCAAGAATTTTCATATCAGAATCTTCTCGTAGCTGCTGGTAAAAGGATTCCTGAGTGAGTGGTTTATTGTACAGTCACACTCGGTGACTGTTTGCTTTAAATGAATGTCCAGATCTATCAATAGTATTCAAAGTAATGGTGCCATTTTCATGCACTTTTTGTATTTTATACCGTCCAAGCCATCGAGTCTGGAGTTTTCCGAGAAAATCCTGAAACCTGGAATCATATAGGAGTGCCTAGTCTTCTTCGTAGAAGATTTTCTTTTTGATAAGGGCATTGTGCCATTTTGCTCTCTGCTGTTGAATTAATGCAGTGTATTGAAGAGCTGAGAGCTTGATTTCATATAAATCGTTAATTTGATGTAATATGTTAGTATGGGTCTCATCTAAATTCAAACCCACCTTCCGTGTTGTTCTTAATGTTTGTATCTCGAAATCTATCGAAAAGATGGGTTCTTTCCCAAATACTCGCTAATATGGCAAATGGTTGGTGGTATTTGTCCACATTGTTTGGTATGCCCATAAGGCTTCCGGCAATTTTGAAGCTCAGTCATGTCTATGTGATGCAACCGTTTTTGTAAGTATTACCTCTATCACCTTATTCGTGCTTTCTACTTGGCCATTTGCCTGTGGGTGGTAAGGGGTTGTAATTTTGTGCCGAATGTGGTAATTTTCTAATGTTGAAGCAATTTTATTACTTACAAATTGCGGCCCTCCATCTGTAATTATGTTCCTTGGGAGGCCATATAGCACAAATATTTGGAGCAAGAAATGAATCACATAGTCCTTTGTAGCTCTTGGTAGTTCCTCTGCTTCAACCCATTTGGTAACATATTTTGTTGCTACCAATATGTATATTTTTTGATTTGATGATGGGTTAATTGGACCAATAAAGTCGAGTGCCCAACACTCGAATGGCTCAATTACTAACTGCGGCTATAAAGGCATTTCATCATATTACCTAGCGCATCCTGCTCTTTGGCAACTATCAAGGCTTCTACAAACTTCCTAGCATCTTTAAAGATTGTAGACCAATAATACCCTATTTGTAAAACCTTGTGACCAGTTCTGCGGTCTACGAAATGTCTGCCACACGGTCCATCATGACAAGCTTTCAGAATGTCAAATATTTCTTCTTTGTGGACACATCTTTTGATGTGCATATCTACCCCTATATGAAATAGGTAGCCCCCAATCCATGAGAATCGGGTGTTGTGTTGTACCATCTGTTTTTATTCATTGGGGGTTAGATGCTTGGGTACTTTACCTACTGCTAAATAATTTGCAACATTAGCATACCATGGTGTTCTGACAATAACAACAAACAAATGTTCATCTAGGAATTGATCTTCGACTGCTGCTGCATATGCTAGTTTTGATATTCGTGAGAGAAAATCAGCTACAAGATTCTCTTTTCTAGTTCGATCTTTTATTGTGATGTCAAATTCCTACAATAAAATCAACCATCGCGCTGCTCTACCATTTGTAACAGGTTTATTTGCTAAATATTTTATGGCAGAGTGATTTGTATACAAGACAACAGGATATCCAGTGATATAATGCCTAAATTTATTTACAGCATGTATTACAACTAAAAACTCTTTTTCAATTACATTATAGTTTAGTTTAGTAGGAGATAGATTTTTGCTAATATAATAAATTGCATATGGCTTTTTATCTTCTTCCTGCCTAAGGACTACTCCAATAGCTGTGTCTGAAGCATTAGATGAAATTTGGATGGCAAATCCCAATTTGGGCCCCTTAGCACTGGGGTTGTTGATACAAGCTTCTTTAGATCCTCAAAAGCACTTTCACACTTCTCTGTCTAAATAAACTCAACATTACCTATTAGTGCATATAAAGGTGCAGCAAACTGAGAAAAATATTCTATGAATCTTCTATAATTCCAAAGAATACCAGAAAACTGTGTACCTTTATTTGTGTAGTAGGTGTAGGTATTAACAAGATTATCTAAATTTTAGTTGGGTCTACCTGTATCCCAGCTGTTGAGATATAATGACCCAGGATGAGTCCCTCGGTCATCATCATATGACACTTTTCATGGCTCAAGCAAAGCCTGGTGGCAATACATCTTTGCAACACCTTTTCCAATGTGTCTAGTGCTGGCTCAAAATCATCTCCATGTGGTGTGAAATCATGCATATATACTTCGAGAACTTCATTTATTATGTCTGAAAAAATGCTTAAGATAGCCTTTTGAAATGTGGCAAGGGAATTACATAGGCCAAAGGGTAAGACTCTGTAAGTGAATTTCCCCATGGATAGGTAAAAGTAGTTTTATCTTGGTCTTCAAGGGCAATCTGAATTTGATTGTATCCACTAAAGCCATCTAGGAAAGAAAATAATTTCTTTCCTGCTAATGAATCTAATACCTGATCAATGAATGGAAGGGGAAAGCAATCTTTTTTTGTTTCTTTTTTCAATTATCTGTAGTCTACACATATCCTCCATTTCCCATTCTTCTTTGGCACCACTACTAGTGTGGAGACCCACTTGCTATCGGATATTGAATAAATAAAGTTTACGTCTAAAAGTTTTTGTAACTCAGCTTTCACAATGTCTTTCAAGTGAGGATTCAATCTCCTTTGAGGTTGGAAAATGGGCCTAGCCTCTTTTTCAGTATATATGTGGTGTGCGCATAGCTGGGGGTCAATTCCCTTCATGTCTAGGTAGTCCCATGCAAAGTCTTCCTTGTATTTTCTTAGAAGTTGGACTAGTTTTTCCTCTTGTTCAACTATCAGATTTTTGTTAATGTTCAGAGTTTTTCCCAGATCAATTTCTATAGTTTTGCTATTGTAAGTAGAGGTAGTCATTATAGATTGATCATGGGTGTCTTTGAGGGGATCTTCTTCTAGTTCATTATCGAATGCTACTTCTATCATATGGAATTGTATATGGGATCTGGATTCAGATTGATTGATGAAGTTGTCAATGATGTCGTCCTCTATTTGGTCTTTAAATTCGAGGGCATCTTCTATAGTTAATGGTCATCTAATTTTTTCTGTGAGATATGATATAGGTTTTTTGTTAGTTTTCATTATTGTTAAGCTTGGATATGTTGGAGGGTATAGAGCTAAATTCTTGACATTACTCCCTCTATTTATAGTCATATTGCCTTGTCAACATCCAATGTAAGCATTAGCAGTTGCTAGCCAAGGTCTACCTAAGATTAAAGGGTGTCCATCTAGCTAGTTTTTGGGGTTACTAATCAGAAAGTTGGTACGGTATTCCCGGGAGTCCACAGATACCATTACATCATGTAATGTACCCTCTAGTCTGACTATTGATCGGTCAGCTAGTTCGAGTAGGGTTGTAGTTGGATCTAATGATGTAATGCCAAGTTTTTGACACGTGGTGGTTGTCAAAATATTAATTGCAACCCCCAAATCAACTAAGGCATTTGGAAAGGAGTGTCCATTGATTTTCACCATAAATATAGGATTCTCTGGGTCATCATATTTTATGGGTGCCTCTCTTCCTGATAGTAAGTCAGATAGGGTGACGACTACTTGGACAGTTGGGTTAGTTGTTATTCTCCTCTTTGGATTTTTTATACATAACTCTTTGTTGGTTTTTGCACAGACCGGGATATCTTGGATAACCTGGAGGAGTGGGATCTTTATACACAAATTTCTTAGCTCTCCCAGAAGGTCAAAGTTAGGATGTTCTATTGGGTGCGATATGATTAGCCTTTCTAGGAATGGAGGAGAAGAGGTGGTTTCCTGATCATGAGTTTGTTTTCTAACTAATTCCTCTTCTTGTACTGCTTGTTCTAAAGGAAACGAATTTTCAACTTGAGAATTTTTATCTCCCTCAGTTTCTATTATGTGCCCAGACCTTAATTGAAGGTCGTTGCACTTCCTTAACTCAGTTTCTAGTTATGGAGATTTGATTATTTGAACAGATTGAACCGGTCTATTATTAGGGTTTGGGTTAGGTTGGGCTGGGAGTTACGGTCTTAAGTTGGTCTAAGGATTTTGTTGCAATGTATATGGTGTTAGTAGTGTAGGTTGAGGGAGATGAATCCTTCCAACTAGTTGATTCATAGGTCTTTGCCAGTTTGACTACCAGGCTTGACTCTGCGAGGTGGAGGGTGACCATTGTGTCGGATATGCATTATTTTTCCAGAATGGTGGACAGTAAGGGAAGTTTGGAAAATTGGTTTGATTTGTTTGATTTGGCCATGGTGATGTAGAAAATGACTGTTGTGACCAACTGGGAAAAGGTGGCTGATTTTCCACATTGTATTATATTGCTGAGCATTATACTGAGGAGACTGAAAAGAAGAGGATGGATCAATAGACATATATGTTTGTCGTGGTTGCCATTGACGGCGTTGATTGAGTAGGTACACTGGCTCTATTTCTTCTTCCACTTCCTTGTAGACTGCTTTCAGGCCCGGCAGCGAGGGACAAGTTTTTGTTGAGTGGTCTTTCATGTAGATGGCGTAGACTTGGATTGTATCCAGTGGGAACTCTTTATTGTTATGCTTCATTCTGCATCTTGGGCAGAATATTGCCAAAATTTTCTAGGCTTCTGCTTGCTTTTGTTTAGCTTATGTAATGTCGAGCTGCATTGTTAGAGTCCCTAGAATATCGGTTTTGAAGTCTTCCAATACATTCCCAATTTCTGTGTGGGTTATACCTCCACTGGAGCTCTTGTTGTCCCTTGTGATTATTTCATGTTCTGCCTGTTTTAGCCTTGTACTGCCTCTCAAAATCCTAATACATAAATCAATAATGTCAGCAAAACCTTCTTGATATATGTCACCTTTTCCCATAATGTTTAATGTTTCAACCGATTGTTCCTTCATCCCTCTAATTAATGTAGTTTTTAACACATTGTTAGGTAAGGGTAAAGATGCATAAGAAGATCTCTAGAGATTTTATTGAAAGCGTTGTACATATTCCTCCAATTTTTCATTAGGTCTGGCTGTCATTTGAAATATTTCATCCTTTAATTCTCTAGACCTACAATAACCCTGATATTTCTTTAGAAAATCCCCTTTCATCTAATCCCAGTCATTTATAACACCTCCACCCAACCCCATAAACCATCGTAGAGCCGCTCATTTTAATGTGGAGGGAAATAGTTTTAGTTTTGGGGGTCTGTTGTGTAGTCATACCCCCAACATAACACATCGAATTCGAATAGAAACACATCTGGGTATTCCGATGTTAAACCATGAAATGTAGGGATATGCTGCAGAGGTATGACTTTCATAGGTGCGTTTACTGCAGTGTCCACAATGGGATATTGCAGTGTGGAGGTTTGAGGTGTTTGTTTATTTTGGGCCATTTGATCGAATATATGGCAATATCCTTCTAGGATTTCTATGGAATTATTCCTAGGTTGACTAGAAGGAGTAGGAATGGACTTAACAACACTTCCTTGTCTCAGATGATGAATGTTCCTTGCTGAACTATTATCTGGGGGGATTTTGGCTTTTTAGGTTCTTTAACTTTGTTTTGGATGATCTTGATAGCAATTCCCTTATCTGGGCTGCTTAGTGTTTGAGCTACTCCAAGAGGGGATCTTGGTTCTTCTATTTCCCCTGTTTCTCCTCCTCCTTCACAGAGATTACTAGAGTTCCCTTCTTGTAAAGAAATTGGGTGAGAATTCTCAATTTCCTAAAAATCTTGCTCAGTTTCTTCTGTTTGGCTATGCAACTTAGCAAAGGCTACAGATGTTGATTATATGGCCTGAAGGGAGCTAGTAGGTTGTCTAAAAACAACTTTTCTAGGACCTACTGATGGATGAGATTCTACTTTCTTGATGATATCATCTATAAAGCTCGATCGGTAAAGGGTCACCAGTCACTTAGCTTTGGCAGGTTTGGGTAGCAATTTTGGATTCCTTTCAGGTCTTTTCTACTTACTCATGCACACAACTCAAATACTTATTTCTACCCAAAATAATCAACAAATTTGTAGGACAGCGGGCATGGGGAGCAGGGTTGTTACATGCTCCGTACACAGCTTCTTACCTTTTTTTTTTAATACCCAATTCTCTCCTAGCAGGCACTTATCAAATGCACACTACTCTTTTTAAAACAATTGGCTACACTCTCCCTGACAATGGTAGAAAAATGTTGAGTGATAAAAGGTTTCCTTTTAACCCTTATTTATCCTACATTAGTTATCAACCCAGGGACAATTTTGTATCTCAAGAGTGTACTCAGTCTGAGGCAGTCACTTGCTCAAGAGTAATGTTTTGTAGTATAGTTCTTTAAAATGCAAAGATAAATGAATGCTGGAAACAAAATCTAATTGGAACAACAACAAACTGAAATGTTCTATAACTAAATCATTCACTCAAACAATCATCAATCGAGGACTCAGTAGTGATAACTCTCTCCCCTGTAAACTGATGCAAATGAAAATCAATCATAGGCAATATCTCCAATCTGAGAACTTAGACAGCGGTAGTCAGTGTCCTTTAGAGTTGTAGATCCTTCAATCCACACTAAAGCAAACAACTAGAAATAGCAATTCAATTGACAGAAAAGGAACATCAACTAAGTCTATTGAAAAAATGAACAACAAAGCTTGACTTATTAGAAATGAATTAAACAGCAGAGTTTATCCTAACATAAATGAATTAAGCAACAATCTTAATCCAATGGAACCACAAAGCAAATTAACTAGAAACACATGGCGACTATATGTTAAACTGAATCAGCAACCTTCTTATATCAGCATGAACATTAATTGCATGTATTAAAGGAACGAAAATCACAGTTATAATTGAACAGTAACTTAAATGAACAACAACCGGAATTATAAGTGAGCAACAATGAGATGAACAATAATCTGAATTAGACAGCGCAGTATTAGATCAGAATGAACAATGGGACATTTCAAGTTATAATTAATAATTTTTTCACCAATGCAATCCAATTATGATTTCAATATAACAAAGCAACTCCATAAAACGTTCATAAACAAGATATTACTTAATAAAGTGAATTAAGGAAATGCAAAGGAAATCAATCCACACAAGATTGTAATTGTAAAATAGTGATACAAGAAGCAGGTGAATCCACCAAGTCTAGGCCCTTAGCTACCAGGGAAGCACTGCTGAGTTTACTCCAGGATCAGATAATGGAATAGCAACTGAGTTAGATATTAATCATGTATGGAAAAGTTTACATCTATTTCTCTTCAAAGAGAGTCGATGATCAAAGTTGAGATTACAACACGAATTTCTACAAAATGATAATACATGCCCCCCTGAGCTACAAGCATTGTCCCTTTTTAAAATGGCCAGGTGGATATATCAAGAGTATAGATAAGCTCTGAAGGAGCGGTCCCTCAGGATCAATGGATCTTGAGGGATTCACTCTATATTTAATTTATAGTTTATCATTTTGTCTTCTTGCACTAATGCAACGCTTTCCCTTGTTTCTCCTGGATTATGCACTATGATCTTGATCTCCTTGTCTGGATATGGCTTCCTGGAGAAGGGACAACAATTGTTTCTGCTTTGTCTTTTTCTTCCGAATAGTGGTTTTCCATTTCCTTCATTTTCCATATAGAAAAAAGACAATAATAAGTTATTTTGTACTAATCACAAATCTCCTTAATTCTACCATAATTCTTTAACATATTACAATTTTAGAATGTAAAGGAGTTATTATCCAAAGGAAAAGATAAATAAATAAATGGAAAATGCATACCTTTTCCATCACTCAACAATAGGTATGTGCCAAGGTACCTAAACCAGCCCTTTTGGGCATGCTGCTCTCACCATACTGAATATGCTCTTGCCCCGTGCCTTCATCTCTGCCAGGTGAATGAATAAGCTCATGAAATGGTGATTATGGATGTGATGGTGTGGCTGAATCATCAGATGAAAATGAATGATGCGTGGGCTGAGATGGATGAAGGAGGTGGATGGATGAGAAGATGAAGGTGCCTCTTAGCCATGCTGAATAAGTGGGGCTG
This sequence comes from Pinus taeda, assembly GCA_000404065.3. Classification (NCBI taxonomy): domain Eukaryota; kingdom Viridiplantae; phylum Streptophyta; class Pinopsida; order Pinales; family Pinaceae; genus Pinus; species Pinus taeda. The sequence continues at coordinate 75,635 of APFE030046715.1, read as the reverse complement.
TGAAAATCTCATTGGATATGAAAGTGTTGCATGCAATGTTAAGATGATCAAGGTGGTGTAGGAATATCATCTTAATGAGAGAATCGTGACATATGTTGTGCATTTGATGATCATGATCTTTCCTTTAGGCAATATATGACATCTTGTTGATATCCCAGTAAACATAGTAGGGCATATTGAGCATTTTGGCTCTTGTAAAATGCATGAGTAATTGAATATGATAGGAATAGAGCCTAGAAAACCTACCCTCACGTGTCAAGTACTTCATGATGAATTTTATTATAGGAATATATCTGTCTAGGAGGTAAGAGAAAGGGAAAATCCTCCTTCTCTCATTCCTTTCCTGGGTTTAAGATATGGCTCATAGTAGCAATGATCCAATTCTCCCTATTTAAACCATTTTTCCCCAACATTTGGGTTCCCAATAGCAGCTGATATGATAGCATGAGAGATAGTAAAGGTGACACCAGTAAGGGTTTCCTGGTTATCATCGAGGTAGATGATGAATTGTCTTGTCAATTCATAATGATGATGGATCCTTTCCACCTTCTCACAAAACTCAAAACAACCCATACGTTTGAAGCTTGTGAAAGTGATGGGAGAGGCCATGAGTTCTCTAGTGTTGGTTGGCTCATGTCTAATGATTCTCCCTCCTTTCTTATGTTTCCTCCTCTCTTGTTTTTCTTCCTCACTCTGACTTTTGCGTTCTTCTTTTGCTATGATTTATTGTTGTCAAGACCCTAGGGACATGGTAGAGTGGATTGTGGGTGTGGGAAATATGGAATGATGTGAGAAGAGATGATGAGGAGGGGATGAGGATGTGTGGAATGAGGGAGGTGATAGGGGATAGTTTTTAAGTGAGGGGATTGGTAATGGAAGCTAGGAAATGTGATTGAGACTGTGAGATTGTATTACTAGGGTTTCGTTTTAGGAATGACAACAAACAACTATAAACCCTATGTAGATGAAAAATGGAGGGAAGAAGTGAATAAATTTTTCCACCTAGCTCAGTTTATGAAATATATGATGACTAATTTCGAAACTTGGTGCCGATGAACTAAGTGGGATGCAAAAAGTTTCAAACATGACTCTAATATGATATAAAAGAGAGATTTCGATCACTGGTGGAATTTTGCAATGATTGACTCTAACATTGGCCTTATTTGGGAATGGTGACTCCTTGGAGGTGTCAAGAACACTGTAGAAAAATTACCTAACCATGTGGGCCAATACGGTAAAAAACTCAGAATCTAATGAGCATGACTAAATGCTCCAAACTCAAATGACATAAACTGACTTGTGACAAACTAAAAAATAACTGAAACATGACTCAATACTAACGTACTTAACTAGCAACTCAACTTTGCAAATGGCAGAAAATCAGTGAATCACCATGGCCTTCAGTTCAGGCTCCGAACTCCCGTGATTCTCTACTTCAGACTTGTAGAATGTTAAACTATACACCTTCAACTAAAAACTCTAATGGAAATTGACACCTAAAAAGATGCTCATAATGTTGATCTTATTCATCACACCTTATCTATTCTAATTGATCCATAACCTGCTCACTCAAGTGATGCAAAATTTCCAATGAAGCCAAAGAATGAGATGACCATTAATTGAAATTCTACTCACATCCTCTATATGTAGACAAAATGATGTACATGTAGGCAACTCACAATGAAAAATAAAACCAAGGCTTATGCTAACAAGCAAGACAACATTCATCCTGTCCAATTCCTGCAAAAGACTGTTGAAGGGATATTGAAAATTATGAAGCATTACCCTTTTTGAATCAATAAAAGGAGAAGAATAAGCATTATTTCCATATGGTTGTAACAAATTAGCAAAGGGATCCTCCATAATATTTTCAACAACATAAGTTTCCATATCTATAGGATCTAGGGAAAACTCCTTTTCATCAACAAAACTTTCATTTTTTGAACCTTGAGGAAGATTTGTATATGCAAGTGGCTCTAGAAAAACTTCTTCTTTATCATTGTTCTCCTCTTCATAGTCACTTGAAAACTGGAGATATTGTACACTAACATCATCATTATTAATGGATGGAATATGGATTTGAAAATTAAGAATATGATTTATTTCTTCTTCAGTCAAACGAGGAAGTACTCTTTGTTTTCTTTGGACAAAACAACAATTGTCTCCTTTCCCTCCTAAAGTTTGACAAGGATGTTGAATATCTTCATTAATTTCAAGAAAAGGAGTATATAAATTTTCATTAGACTGTTGATTCATTCCATGTGATTCCTTTTGACTATTAAGATGCAAAATTCCTTCATCTACAAGAAAAGAGGAAGCTACTATATGCTAACTATGATCTTGTGTATCAAAATGATTGGCTTCTTTAGAATGTTGTTGAAGGGAAAAATCAGAGAAAGCTTCAATGATTTCTTCATCATCCATACAATCGATACCATCAATACTATCAAGATATGCAATGAAACTCTTACTATAATCACAACATCTTTGTAAAGAAAGATAAGACTTCACATAATGGTTGGAGAACACATTATTTAAATCCTTTAGATAACATAAGCTTTCTTCTAGTAACCCTTCAGACCATACTCTAGCTTTATCTTCAAGGGTAGCCATAAACAACTTCATGAAACAATCCTCAGGAAACTCAACTATTATTCTACATACATGTACATGAAACGTTACTAAATTCAAAGTAGCATCATATTCTTTTTCTTTTTTAAATATAAGAAGATTTGTATACCAGTCAGAATGAGGCATAGGATTTGGAAATCCAGGGATCTGAGATTGATCCATAGGAGCATACTTGGGAATTCTTCTTGAAGTAGAACTCATCTTGACAACAATGAAGTCACCAAGAAGGTTTTCAAACTACTGGTTCTTGAAAAGTGTAGTCGCCATGAAGTATTAATTTTCCATATCTTTCAGTCAGTGGAGTCACCAGATGAATGGTACGACCTTCCTATGTGTCCAACTACTATTCACCATCAATAATTAGATCTAAATCATTGTCTTTCTTTCTTGAGGAAGAAAGAACTTTCATCCCCAGCAATGATGCCAGTATGTAGCCCTCATCTTTAGGCGCCCCCACTTTCTCAACATAATTCTCATCTTCAGTCAAGAAAATGCGATGGCAATATTCCCTAAAGAAGTGATTTTCCTCAACAATTGGTTCTGTTTCATCATCATATTCGTATTGAGCATAAGTTTTCTACAAGGGAGTCTGAATAGGCTGCTGAGATGTCAATGCTTCAGAAGCCTTCTGCTCTCCTTGTTTTATCTTGTACTGAGGTTGCTGCTGATTTCTAAAACTAGGATTTCTAACTTGTGGCTCTAGAAATCTAGCTGAATTTATCACTAGGTCAACCATTCTATCCATGGTTTTGATTAATGCATTTAGTTTCATATTGGTGGAAGTAGAAGGTTCTTCTTTGATGGTCACGCTCTTTTCCAGTTTCTCATGTTTCAATTGAGACTTCTTGATCATCAATGTTTCTTACACACTTACTGCATTGTTCTTCATATCTTCCAGAGTTGTAGGATCTATTTCTCAAAACTGATAGGCCATCTCCAGATCAAAAGCATCAAGGTAGTGATGAAGTTCCAAATCAGGTGGAGGTTTCATGTTGTTTGAAATGGAATTTTAGACCTGATTGAACCTTATAGTGAATTTCTGAATTGTCTCATTAGGATTCCTCTTCAAGGTGTTGTATTCTTCCAAGATCTACTATGGATTATTCTTTTCCTACCACCTAGATAAAAGGAACTCATTGAGCTTGGTTGAAGAATTAATAGAGCATGCTACCGAACCACAGAAATATTTTTTCACGTTTCTTGAAAAACTTTGAGCTATCAGTTTCATTTTAGCATCATCTTCATCAACTTCCTCTAAGTCAATGAAATCAACCATCTTCTCAATATGTTGTTGGGCTGCTAATCCTAGGCTTTCATTAAACAGAGGAAGCGTTTGGCCATAGATCTGAGGTAATGCTACCAACTGACCCGGTAAGACCAAAGGTGAAAATCTCGCCATAACTCTCGGAGAATGGTGGATGGAAATTGCAATGGGCTGTGTTGGTTGTGAAGAAGATGGAGGGGTTAAAGTGGATGTTTTCAGAGATGAAGTAGAGGGTATGGCAGAAGATAAGAACTAAAATTGATATTGGATATAGGCCATTTCAGCAGTGATTTGTAGTTTATTGGCTAGGTTCTGAAGTTTCTCAAAGTTTTAACAAACCTTGTGCTCAATTTTTACAGATCGAGAGACACTTGAAGGTTGGTGAAACAAAGAATTTGGGGCATGAAGATAGGAGTCAAACTTTATGGGGTCAAAAATTTCTTTGGTAAGACAAGACTCAGATTTTCAATGAAATAGAGAAAGCTCAATTTTAATGTCAATAGGCTATCCTCGATACAATGTATTTGACTTGGCAAGGAAGTGGTACTTTCCATTTTTATAGATTCGGTCTCGGGGAAAGGGGCTTTAGATTTTCTTAACAATATTTCATGATTACAACTGGAGAAGGAGGATTTGGGTTAGGTTTTTACTTTGTATATCCTTTCAAAGCCAGAATATTAACAGGGTTGCAATCTGTATGAGGTAAAAGAGCTAAGATTTTGAGCTGAACATAGGTATTTTCAAAAGAAATTCTTCAATAGTGAAATCTACAATTAGTAATGAATGAATGAGAGCTTAAGAATGAAATGGTGTCTAATCAAACTTATGATTTGAAACCTTATTCATTTCTCCGACTCAATCAACTGGATCAAGATGCAGAATTTGTCTTCATTGTCTCCTTGAGCCAACTTCTATAATCTTGACACTACAATTACTTAATCAGCCTTTGTAAATCTTAGTCCCATCATCCAGAGGACCAAACTTCAATGAGAACTTGTTGTAAACCCAAGGAAAATGAACCTTTCGTTCCCTGACAATGGCGCTAGTATGTTATCACTCCTCTTGGTCTCCAAGGCTGAGGAAGAGTCCAGCAGAGGTAACCATAGACCAATATTTTGACTTGGTAGATAGCACTACCAAGCTGGAGAGGGCTCTCTACAAAGGATCACAGCCAAGAGGGCTAGATAGAGTAGGGTTTTAGGCTAGATGTAAAGTGCAGAGGGTGTTTGATTTGATTAGGTGGGGTTGTTGGAAGAGGATTAGGTCAAAAAGACTAGGTCAGGGAAAATGAGGGTATGATTGTAGACATTTTATGGAGCAAGGTAGGTAGGCACTCAAGCACTTTAAGATTATGAATTTAGATGGATAAGACTGGTGAGGTGCTATAAAGAGAAAGACAAGCATGTTTTATTTCTAAATTGAATAAACTGGAAAAACTATGTAGATTTCCCCAAAACAAGTCATATAAAATGTATTTTGTTGATCAAATTCGGAATCAACATATCATATAAGTGAAGTGAAATATGGCATTAAAAAGAATTCAAACATATGTAACATATGAAGAAACTAAAAAAAAATTCCATACCACAGGTATTCCACCAAAATAGTTGCAACACATTCATTAAATTCTGCCAAATATTGATTACACTAGTGTCTTTGATCAACGAAAAAACATCCAACTGATTGAAACTTGTAAAATTACTACGAAAATACATAATATAAGCCTCAAACCAACTCATCCTAGGCTCAGGGGTTGAATCCATGAGATGAGGAGTAGTTGCTAGAAAGGCTAAACTGATAGCTAAAGTGTAGGGTGGTCAAAGTGACTCATCCCTCACTCAAGCAAACTATTTCATTACATGTCACATGGGACATTTAAATAATATATATACTCTAGATAAAATTAAAAACATAATAATTACATCATCTAGATCAATTACATGAGTAAAAATTGAATTTCCCATAGGTGAAAGTCAATTTGGAGTGAAACAGTGAAAATAACAGAAGACTGTCAAACACGCCCTTGAATTGTCAAACTTTCCCTTTTGGTGTCAAACACGCCCTCAAATGTTAGGGCTGATTTTGTATGCCTTCCCGATGTCAAAATTCCAATCTCACAAGACTGGTAAAGACGTAGCAACTAGGCCAAAAAAAAGGTAGAAAGGTGATTTTTTGATAGTTTTTTACCCTTTTGGCTAACCAGTTTTCCTCAAAATAAATAGAAAACGCACAGGGTGCATGTCCTTGTCATTATGAACCCAAAAATTTTGATTTTTTCATTCGACACACCAAAGGTGCTACGCGTTTGACCATTTCACTGTGCCAAAAATTTCTCAAAAAACACAGCAAAACATAACTTGCCAAATTTATTCAAAAATGGTCAAAATTGGTGGGCTGATAGCTGGATATATGTTTGAGGCATGGAGTGATGCCTCAACAAGGATATCCAACCTATTTTTACCCTCTTTCTTGGTCAAGTCCTCAAGTTTTTCATGAGCTCTTTTGAGCTTGGCCCTTGCAATTTTGTTTCTCATGGCATAGTACTCTGCTATCCTTCTTTGAATATCATTGTCCTTTTTTGCCTTGTCTAAGACTCTCTCAAGATGACCATTTACCCTCTGAAGCCAATGTTATCGGTTTTTATTTACCATCTTGGCTAATTGCTCATTCAATCTGAGCTCATTGGCTAGTTCTGCCTCCCTTTTCCTTTTTAGATCCAAAGCTCTCTTTAGGCCTCTAGTCCTTGGCCTTCTTCTTGGAACCTATCCCTCAAGTTTCTCACCATATTGCACATATGCCTCATCAAGTAAGGCCTTAGCTTTTTCAGCCTCTCTCTTTGCCTTTCTAAGCTAGATCCCCATGAGCTCATGTTTGACCTCAAGCTGCCTATTCTCCTACTGATAGTAGGAAATGATGTATTTGACCCTTTGCAAGTTGACTTGGAGCTCTGATATGAGTGTTTTATTCTCCTTGATGATCAAAATTGTTCTTTCATTTTCATCATGGCCATCTGAGTCAACTAATAGAAATTCATGCTCTATCTCATGGAGGTATTCCTCCTTCTCCTGGATCTCTGCCTCTATAACCTTTTCGTTACCTTTTTGTACCTACTTTATTGATGAAGAAGGCAAGGCCCCTCCCAAAATCATTGTGACAAATACTTGTGTATGCCCTCTCTGATATGAATGTGCCAAGGTACCTAAACCAACCCTTTTGGGCTTGCTTCTCTCACCATGCTCAATATGCTCTTGCTTAGTGCCTTCATCTCAACTAGGTGAATGAATAAGCTCATGAAATGGTGAGGATGGAGGTGATGGTGTGGCCGACTCATTAGATGAATATGGATGATGCATGGGACGATATGGAGGAATGGAGGTGGATGGATGAGAAGATCAAGGTGCCTCTTGGCGATGTTGAATAGGTGGTACTGTGAAAATATCATTAGATATGAAAGTGTCCCATGAAATGTTAAGTTGATCAAGGCAGTGCAGGACTATCATCTTGATGAGAGAATTGTGAAATATGATATGCATTTGATGATCATGATCTTTCCTTCAGGCAATGTATGACATCTTGTCGATATCCCAATAAAGATAGTAGGGTAGATTGAGCATTTTGAATCTTGTAAAATGCATGAGTAATCGAATATGATAGGAATAGAGCCTAGCAAAACCTACCCTCACATGTTAAGTACTTCATAATGATTTTCATTATAGGAATATATCTCTCTAGGAGGTAAGTGAAAGGAAAAATCCTCCTTCTCTCATTCTTATGCTCGGGTTTAAGATATAGCTCATATTAGAAATGATCCAATTCTCCCTATTTAAACCATTGTTCCCCAACTTTTGGAATCCCAGTAGCAGCTAATATGATAGTAGGAGATATAGTAAAGGTGACATTAGCAAGGGTTGCCTAGTTATCATGAAGGTTAATGATGAATTTTCTGGTCAATTCAGAATGATGTTGGATCCTTTCCACCTTCTCACAAAACTCAAAACAACCCATATGCTTGAACGTGTGATAGTGATGGGAGATGCCATGAGTTCTCAAATTATTATCCCTCCTTTCTTATATTTCCTCCTCTCTTATTTTTCTTCCTCACTCTGACCTTTGTGTTCTTCTTCTGCCATGATTTATTGTTGTTGAAACCCTAGGGAGATGGTAGAATGGACTCTGGGTGTGGGCAATATGGAATGATGTGAGGAGAGATGATTAGGAGGGGATGAGGATGTGTGGAATGAGGGAGGTGATAGGGGATATATGTTAAGTGAGGGGAATGGTAGGGGAAGCTAGGAAATGTGATTGAGACCATGAGAATGTATTACTAGGTTTGATTTAGGAATGACAACAAAAAACTATAAACCCTATGTAGATGAACAATGGAGGGAAGGAGTGAATAAATTTTTCCACCTACCTCATTTACTGAAGTATATGATAACCAATTTCAAAACATGGTGGCACTAGAGGAGGTTCTAACACGTTTTTGCTTCTTCTAGGTGAATGCATAGTGACCTAGGAAAATGTGCCCTTCAACTACAAGAGTGTAGCGCCATTATGAATTACATTGAAATCTCAGGAAAACGTGCCCTTCACCTTAAAATCGAAAATTTTCTTTTGCCGAGGAGGTTTGAGAGTGTTAGAGTGCAAATGAAGCTTCATGGATGTCTTGAGAGCCTTTATACTTGGATGAAATTTAATTTATGAGTTGCACACCCACTTTCTAATGTTTCTTGTCATTTCCAAATTTTCATATTAATTCTTTCTTTACCTTTTGACCTTTTTTCTCTTGACAGGTGGATCATGCTTTGGAAATCTTGATTTTGACTTTTGTTTTTATACTATTGGAAATGGAATTGAGTATACAGCTGAAAAAGTAACTTATTACATAAAATAGACATAGAATTACATAAACAAAAATAAAATTACTACATCTATTTTGAAGTTAAAATTTACAAATTGGAATAAATTCCCTTCTTTTAATCAAATTTGCAGCTTTCAGTAACCATGGTTACATGCTTTGGAAATATTTATTTAATTGGTAAAACATATTATTTGCTTGACTCTCATATTTTGCTGACCTTAAGTAGTGAGATGGTGATTTATTGGACCTTCGTAAAATAAAACCTGGGTGACCTAATGGAACCTCAAATGATTGAATTTCAGGTGGATTTGACTGATATAAAATATGATGAAATGAGCCTTCATGGTCAATGGATACCCATAAAGACACATGAAGGTGGGCCAGAAAATAAAAAATTTTGAGAGGGAAAAGTGATTTTGGATTTTGGGCTACCATCAGTGAACAAATTTTTTCATATGACCTAAGTGGAATGCAGAAAATTTCAAATGGGACTCTAATATTATATAAAAGAGTGATTTTTATCACTGGTTTCAGTATGGAAATACTAACTCTAACACATGGAATTTGTAAAACCTCACAAATCAACACATATTTATCTTTGCATGATATAAGATCTCATGCGCAAATTGATAGATCTTATCAACGTACTAACAACTATCATTTGATTAATCATTTTCTCACTGGTCTATCCAATGATAGTTGTTGGCTTAAATATTTTTATTTCATTAAACCCACAAGTTTTTATGATTCACTATCTTATTGTTTGGATAATTGTCAATAATTTGAGGCACTTCAGTCGTTGCTTATGCTTATGTCAAGTCCCCAATACCTTGATGAAGTTCCTAAAAAAGATCAGGTTATCTCTTTCTTACGAGATTCTCCTCATAGGGATAATGCATCTATTAATTGCTTATCTCTACAAGAATTTCAATCATTTCAAACTAGTTGTTTTTAGCATCAAGATCCAATCATTAACTGGTTGGAAGAGTCATACCTCACAAGCTCTATTGTTAATTATAAGTTCTAATTTTATCTTAAGGTTAATGAACACATGGATGAACACACATTTGGAACCTCCCTTCATCAAGGTAATTCTACAAGTTGCATATATCAAGTCTTTATAGAAAATTGTTTTTCTTGCATACAATACTGTCAATTTCTTGTGCAAATTGTTTAGGTAAACATTTTTATCTTTGCAGATTGTTTCGTAATGGTTCTAATCTTCAATATCTTTATGTTTTCAAGTCAAGAGAAACTCTCATGGCCACATTGGAAATTTGATTTCACATGATCTTGACCTTGTAGTTTAGATAGATTAGAATGTAGGTTTAGTTATGTTCTTTTTCTTAGTTTCACGCTAGCTACATTTGAATTTTCATTATAGCACTTTTCCTGCACTCCCAATTTTGTTCTTTGCACACTCTTTACAAGTTTTTAGTTTTCTTTCATATGTTCTATCTTTTATGTCATGTCATGCTTTCTTTCATGTATTTGATTGTGTTTTGTTCTAATAAGACCATGTATGAAATCTATCTTGTTTATCTCTATGGTCATGTGGAAAAAGTCAAATGGGAAATTATGACATCTAACAATGCTTGGTTAACCTTTAGTCCTCTTTTTTATTTTTTCCTAAATGTCTTTTAAGTTCAATGATGCACGTACGAAAAATATGTTTCATCTTAAATGAAATCCTTAGCAGATCTACGATGCTCGTATATATAATAGGATATTTGTTCCTTGAATCGGCCATTTGTATTGATCAGTTTTGAACATTTCAAATCAGTCTAATAGAGAAGGTAAAGGAGGAAAAGCTTAAGCGAGCATATTAATTTCATAGGTGCATATATAAGAGTCTTTGCAAAATAAGGAACGAGCTCTCTTGTTCGTTAAATAACTCGATATCCCTCTTCCACCCTTAGTGAAATGAACGTCGATAAAATGACAATAAGCATAAAATATAAAATAAAATAAGGGTTAAAGAAGAGAAATGTTTCTTGTGCAAAGAGGTGAAGCAAGCAACTTCACTAGGGTGCTGAACATGCTCACTAGTAGTGAAGTAATGCTTGATATTCCTTGAAGTGACTATGTCGGGAAACTGAATAGGACTGTTGGTAGCGAAGTAACACTGAACATGATGATACAAATTTGAACAACTTAGGCTCGTGAAATTTACATACTCCTACTCCCTAATCGAAACCACTAAAGTTTGACCTGTCTTGTGAAATTTTACATACTCCTACTTCCAAAATGCTAGTTTCTTGACATGCATGAAGCACAATCATATACTCCAAATCTAACTACATGTTTACTCTCCTTATGTAAAGATTTCAGTCTAGATCTAACTCTTACATTCATCATTTGGAGCTTTGTGCATTCTTAGAGAATAAGGAGCATTCTTGGTTACAAATGCTCCATTTCCTGAGTTATTTCTAAATGATCGCTTTTAACAATGTAAACTTTGAAACAGGAACTATAGACTCAAAACGGGAACTCTAGCCAAAAAACCCCAAAAAAACATTAAAAACAATGCTAAAAATGAAAAGTGTGTATACTGGAATGATGTTATTTTTGTATGGTTAATTTTCAACATATTTAAAAAATGGCAGTAAAATCATTTTTTTGTGCAAAAAACAATTGTTTTTGAGCAAAAGAAGACTAATGTTTTTGGTAGAATAACATTTTTCTTTTCCATGTATAATTTCAACATTTTTTAGTAATGACGATAAAAATAAAATAATGGGATCCGAAACACATTAAATTCTAGTTTCCATCCTTGTTAAATATTTAATAGCATGACACTAAAGATTGCTAAAATTCTAATTGTTTTCAACCATATCATTAAAGATACAAAATAAATTGGAAAATTTTCTACCATATAATTAAAAAACTCTAAGTTTTCAACACAATTAAAACATGACATTATGAACAAATTACATGACTAAATTAATCAAAATTTCAATACTTGTAGATTGAATTAAACCAAAAATTATATCTCTAAGTTATTGTTGCATTGTAGATATTCTAAACAATAAAAATCATCATAATTAAAACATATAATCCAACAAACATAAAAATGACTCATAACTTCATTTAACACCATATGGAAATCAAAATTTTTATTTCAAGATATGATGCAAACATTAGTTATATAAACTATATTAGACAATTATTCAAAATCATTCATATTTTCTTGCACATCATCAAAATTCACATATTTATGAATGACTGGATGTAGATGAAGATGTTCCATATTCTTCTCTTTCATCAAATAGTGCCCCATTTTATTCCACATACATGCCCACCATTTCAAGTTTCGAAATTCTTCTGGATCTACGACTTGTTTCAACATACTCCCATCTCAACATTGTTCCTTCTGGTAACAACCTCTTTATAATATCTATCGTCTTGAAGTGAAGAGTTCCTCTCTTTGTTAAATTGAATTCATAAATAAGTATGCCAACATCCTCCAATTTTAAGACGTTTGTGCATCGACGATTTATATTTGTACCCTTTATTTTTCTCTTTCTGCCAATTTTTTTATTAACTACCATCTCTTGCTTGTACACACCATTGAATGGGTGTGTAGTTGTGGCATACCATTGTACTCCAACACTTGCAACGTCTTCATTTTCTGTAATGACCTTTATAACTTTAGAAACCTATAATGGATAGCCATTGGGATCTCCATCTACTAGCACTATGATCATGCAACTCTCCTTAATATCCTGTAAAGGTCTTCCATGGTTTCATATTGTGCACGAGATCTTCTTGAACCAATATACATTTATGTTTCCTCTACCTACAAAGAAATCATTATACCTTGAGATTGATGTTGTTCAACAATGTTTCTTTCCTCATGTTCATTTGACACATTTTGTGGCCAAATAAATGGAGTTTTCAAAGATATATCTTCATTTGTTGTTCTTGAAATGATAGCACTTTGATTATTGAAAAAGTATCCGACCAAACTGAATCAACAATATCATAGTACTCATATGTATATCTAATACATTTTTTAATTTCTTCCATGCAATCAAAATAATTTGTATCTCTATTCTTCTTGTATGCATTATGAACTTCAGCAACTAATTGTAATAAAAATATCTTTGATGCAAATATTGGATGATCTAGAATGAACTTCAAAAATGCCAAGCCTAATGAAGATGCCCATTCAATAGTAATTGTATAGTTCTTGCCCATATTAGTGTTTTCCCATCAATTTTTTTGATACGAAATTGATGTTGGAAGCTAATGGCATTAATTTTTTCAATGCATTTATCCTCACCATGCTATCCCAGAATAAACCTTCGCATGTCAACAGTTTCTTCCAACACATCAAAAATTGGCTCTGGCATGTATGATTTCTTAATACATTTAAGTAATGATGGCAAGCTTCCAACTTCGTTCCTCCTCAATGTGACTAAAAAACGACTGAACATCTGATCAGTATGGTCATGAGTGTGACCAACAAGAAGGAAACCAACCTTTACCTTATGAAAAATTATCAATTCAAAAAGCATGTTTAGATATCCAAAAACAATCTGATTTTTGTTTTCATGACAAGTCTTGTCCAATTATAGATACAAAACATCAATAAGATTACTAGAACAATGAGAAAGCACATTGTGAATTATAGTTAATTTGCATCATTATAAATATTTGGATCTATGAAGTATACCCTTGGCAACATTTTCCCGTTGAAGACCATATAACCGACCAAGTGATAATGAATAAAATTTTCCTCCTATAAATTTTTGGGTGTGCAAAAAAAATGTGGTCGAAGTGTTTTCTTCTGGTCCATACCATCAATTATCAGAGCCAAATATTTATTTGGATTATCATAACACTTCTTTTGATGCTTGTACACCATTTTCCTTTCACTTGTTTGTTGCCCGCGATGCTCTTGAAGCACTTTGACAATGGAATCTACACAACATAGAATAAAGTAATTAATAAACATGTTTTCATAGTTTATGACTATACAATTTTAAAAATTAATGTTATGAATGATTAGCTCTTTTTGACCATTCACATTTATCCCTTTTTTATTCAAGAGAAGCACATTTATTGCAAATCCCCATCCTGGTCCTCTTAGGAATAGATATATTGTTGAATTCTTTCTTCCATATCTTCACAAAATATTGATATGTAATAAATCGATTGTGTTCTTTAGCACCTTTCGCATATTCTTTGTATAAGTTGTAGATTTCTGGTCTTGAGAAATTATCTGGAATATGTATTGTCTCTTTATTTGGCATACACTCTCCATGCTTTGAAAATAAGTCTTTCATCCATGACATTGCAGTGTTTTATAATGGCCCAAACTATCGTTTATGGTGTACTTCTAAATAAAATGTGGGATCCTTTTCCAAATTTTCTTGGATTCTTGACAAACGAAAATTACCCATTGAATAAAACATTCTGAAAGACTTTCTACAGATAAATAAAGACCCGATATGATAATCATAACTTAACAATGTAGATTGCATGCACCCCACTAAATATGAATTTTTCATGCTTCTATTCATTAAGAAATATCATTTCCTTTTCTCCAATTAAAACTTGAAATCCATATGTTTCAAGCAATCTCTTTGGAAACATTCACTTGAAATGAGAGAACTGATAGAACTTCTTCTCATTAGATATTCTGCTCTAACCCTTGTATAATCAGAACATCTTGGATTGATATGAAAACATCTGCTTCTACTCCTCGATACAATATATGTTGGCAACATCTCCATCATTGCTTCATCATTTGTATAACCAATTTCATCATCAATATGAGGAAATTTATCCTGACTATGATCATATGTGCTTTTGAAATACTGACTTAGAGGATATTCTTCATATTTCACTTCTTTAGTGCTACCCTCATAGTCTTTAGAATTGGGACTAAATAGAAAATTTGACTCGATGTTTATTGGATATTCTTCATCATGTGCATTGTCAGTGTTGCTCTCATAGTCCATAGGATTAAGACTATGTGGAAAATGTGACTCTTTACTTAGAGGAAATTCTTCATCTTTCCCTTTGTCACTACTACTCTCATAGTCCTTAGGATTAATACTAAGTGCTTCATCCTACCCTTCATCACTACTCCTCTCATAGACCTTAGGATTAGGACTAGGTGGAAAATGTGACTCGATTTATTAGAAATTCTTCATCTTGGCCTTCATCATTGTTTCTCTCATAGTCCATAGGATTAGGACTAAGTGGAAACCATAACTTTCCATTTTAAATTCTTCATCATTCTCTTCATCACTGCTACTCTCATAGTCCATAGGATTAGGACTAACTGGAAACTATGACTCTCTATTCATTTGAAATTCTTCATCATGCTCTTCATCACTACTACTCTCATAGTCCATAGCATCAGGACTAAGGGGACACCGTGATTCTCTATTCATTTGAAATTCTTTATCATGCTCTTCTTCACTACTGCTCTCATAGTCCACAGGATTAGGCCTAAGTGGAAACTGTAACTCTTTATTTATTTGTAAACCTTCATCATGCTTTTCATCATTGCTGCTCTCATAGTACCTAAGATTAGGACTAAGTGGAAACTGTGACTCTTTATTTATTTGAAATTCTTCATCCTGCCCTTCATCAGTGCTGCTCTCATAGTCCTTAGGATTAGGACTAAGTGGATGTTTTGACTCTCTATTCATAGTGGATGAATTTTTGTTATATCGATCAATATGAATAGATTTGTTACGCGATGAAGATGTTGATGCCTCAGAAAGAGAAACTTCACTATCATAAGAATCCATGCCTTTCAAACAAAAGAGGTTGAATGATACAAATCAACTCTCTCCTAATGATAATATATAGCTTAAGGAATGAAAAATTCCCTCTAAAATTTTTCACCGAAATTTTTCCCTCTGAAAATTTAATTTCATGTATTTTCCTCCAAAATTTTCTTCTACAATTTATTGGAAAAATTTAACTAAAATTTTCTTATGAAATTAATATTTTAAACTAAATTTTAAATTAAAAATTGTAAAACTAAATCTTTACCTAAATAATTTTTTACTTAAACTATATAACATTTACTATACAATTGATTTTTTTTTAATTTTTATTATATCTTCTATCACATATTTAAAATAAATTTTTGTATCGCCATAACAAGATTGATATTTTAAGTTTTTATAAAAAAAATTAATACCACGTTCACCATGCGGTAAAACAATTCTGCAATGTTTGTTTATCATAATTTACTATATCGCCATAACAATATTTATATGTTAAATCTTTTATAAAAACAAATTAATCCCACATTCACCATGCAGTAAAACAGTTATGTAATGTTCATTTTATCATAGTTCCCTATATCGCCATAACAAAATTTATATGTTAAAGTTTTTATAAAAAAAAAAAAATTAATCCCACCTTAACCGTGCATAAAATAATTCCGTAAATTTATGCTATATGATAAATTTCATTATCACTATTCCTCACATCAGATCAAGGCTTTTTGAGGTTCGTTAAAAGACTTGGAGTGATTTTGTGGAGCAGCTACATTGTTATTGAAAACATATTCAATGGAAGATTTTTTTATTTGAAAGGTTAGTTTCCCTTTTAATGTGTGCAACTTTAAAATTCAATAGGTTTACTAGTAGTTATATGTTAGTTGGGTTGTTATTTTTCATGTAAAATACCTGAACAAAAACATATTCCAGTAAGATAATACTTAATTTTTTATTCATGAAAGTTAGATTTTCTTACAAACTAAAAATTTTGATGAGCCAGCCTTACCTGACAACCCCATGGCAGGCAGAAAGAAACTACATCGGCAATGGGCTTGGTGGGCCCAATTGTGCCCATTGGCAGTACCCACCCCCATGGCCCAGCCCACCAAGGGTGAGGCCTGGTTCTTAGAATCGGACCTCCAACCCCAAGGGCCCGTTGGGCCGCGAGGGCTACAGGGGAGGGCGAAGGCCCATCGCAGACCCGTGGGAGTGGCAACCTGATTATGAGAATTGGGGCTCCACCCCCATGGGCTCGTTGGGCCATGGGGGTGGGGCAGAGGGGCTGCACCTAGAAATTAGGAAGAGGACATCAAGCCTATGACACCATACGATCCATATCCATTCACTCAAATTAAGATTATGTTCTTGAAATTACATGGGAAATATTGCATTAGGGGAATTTTGAGGTCGAAAATGGGCCTTGTAAGGAAATTATAAAATAATAGTGGAAATATTAAAATATGATTAGATTACATAACCAACTTTTAAAGGAAAAAAAGGAAAAACTATTTTTCAACTCGTATGTTCAACTTACCTCCCTATGGGTTTACTCAAATTTTGAGCAAAAACACTTCTTGGGTACATATTTTCGATGCACCTTGCTATATGAAAAATGAGAAATACATGAAAAATGTGGTTGCAATAACACTTTTTCATGTATTTCTCATTGTTCGTTTAGCAGAGTCCATCAAAATTATGCAGTTTGGGTACTTCTTAGATGAGGAATTAAAATTTTCATCCAACGAGTAATCTCACTCAAAATTTGAGTACAAGCTTAGGGAGATAATTTGAAAATACGAGTTTAAAAAGTAGTTTTATTATTTTATTGTTTTTTAATATTTTTACTTTTTTACTTCAGAAATGGTGACTCATCGGCCATGGTTGACATCATCATCTTGAATCTTATTGGTTCTTATAAAGTTTATTTTTTTGTACATTTTTCTTAGGAGGCCCATTTTAGACCTCAAAATTCCCCTAATGAGGACCTCTTCCTCTTGATAGAAAATTTATTTTATGGGAACTTTGTGAAGGAGGGAGTCATAAAAATACCAAGTGAGAAAAGGACCCATCACATATAGGGCCTTTGGAAGCTATTGTCTTCATCAAGCTCACTTCCTAAGTGTTACCTTAGCCTCATTCATTTGGTAATGGAATTATCTTCATTCTTTTTAAACTCCATGTTCAAGGTAAATTGGATTAGCATTTGGTTTGTAGCCTTAAAATCCACTATTTTTATTTTTAACACATAACTATTGAGTTAGTCTATTTTTTTTATGTAACCAGTTCAAAATAACACAAAAACATAAGAAAAAATAGATCAACGACTAGATAATAAGCCACTTCGAGGGAAACCTCTCTTTACATTACCTAAATAAACAATTCTTGGATGATTCAAATGGGAAGATCTCCTTGGTATATATAGGAGTCTGAAGGGTCGAAATATAATTAGGGCCTAAATAACAATAATAATGTAAGGGCTAAACAATAACCATAGTGGTTTTCTATGAGACACAACAATAATAATATTGATGCAACACTAGTATTATAGGGACCTAACATGATCCTCTCCTTCAAAAAAGTGTTGTCATCAACACTTGAGTAGTTCCAAATTCTATTTTGTGAAATAATCATCCTCCCATGTGGAATCTTCGATAGATAAGTTATGCCACTAAATGAGGTACACTTAAATTGATCAATTTTGTAGCTATCAAATTATTTTTTCTATGATTTCTTTAGGTTCCAATATGATTTTTCCTTCGTCTTAAAGTTCTAGAAATATAGTTTGAATTAAGAGCTTGTCACTTAAAGCCTTATTTTGTAAGTTTTAACCCCATACAAAAATTACCTGCATACGAATTCTAAAACACATCAAATAAACAATGTGAGAGCATAACACATAAAACACATATACACAGAGATTTCCCCTGGATCCCAAAACTGGGACTACTAGCTTGATTTTTCATTATATTCCTTTCAATGTTATAATACATATTTATCCATGCCAAAGCATCCAATACCATGGACCGAAAACCATCGCGTCCAAAAAAATGTACGAAAATCATGCACAAATCCATAGAGTGGGGTTACCTGCACCCCTCAAACCCCCTGTGACCCCCCCACTATGTAATCAGTGCAATGAAGGGTGGGATATGCCCCCCTTCTAACCCCTCAGTTAACTACGTGGGCTAGTTATGGAAAGGATATAACACAACCAAACATATTTAAGCATGGACCATGGAAAATTGGGTGTACTGATGAATATGTAGACAACTCCAATTTGTATGCCATAGTACCAAGATTTTGCAACACCTTGTAAGGGAGATAGTACTTAGGTCATAATTTGTTTGTATGCTTGTAGCCATAAAAATACTCAATTGCCCACGTCAAAACTTCTTTCAATGCGTTGTTGTTGTGCCATTTATTTCATTTGATTATATGACAGAGTCAAGTTATCTTTTTAGAGTTGGAGAACTTGTTGTTGATGCTCGATGTGATATTCCATTGCTTGAACATTAGAATCGTCTTTTAAAGATAATATGATGGATGATGGATTATATCCATAAAGCACCATAAAAGGGTTCATTTTTGTTGTGTTATGAAGGAAGTGTTATATAACCATTCTTCCAAAGGTAACCACTTGACCCATTGTGTTTGTTTATAATATACAAAGTAACAAAGCTATCCTTCTAAAATGTTTTTCACTATCTCATTTTTCCCATCAGATTAAGGATGATAATATGAATTATGAACTAATTTAGTACCAAGACAAGAAAATAATTTTGTCAAAAAATATCCAGTGAAAATGGGATTTCTGTCACTTGCAATAATATTTAAGTTTCCATATAGCTTTTATGTTGTTTCCACACATGCAATAGAGACTATATTAGCTTTGAAAGGATGAGATAGTGCACAAAAGTGTGCATGTTTGGTAAGTCTATCTGTTGGGTTGTGTTATATTCTTTGCACGACTAACCTACATTGAGCACACCTACCTATGGCTTTTCAGTCCATCATTTTGGACACGATGGTTTTCATTCTATGGTTTTGGATGCGATGGTTTTTGGTCCATGGTATTGGATGCTTAATCATGTACAAATATGTGTTGTAACATTGAAAGGAACATAATGAAAAATCTAGCTGATAGTCCCAGTTTTGGGATCCAGGGAAAAATCTCTTTGTATATGTGTTTTATGTGTTATTCTCTCACATTGTTTATTTTCTATGTTTTAGAATTAGTATGCAGGTAATTTATGTATAGAGTTAAAACCTACATTTAGTATCAGAGCTATTTTGGTTTCAAGGGGATGCCTTTGTTGTTGAGCGGTTTCGATCGGACATGTGGTAAACCATGTTCAATGGGAGATATGCAGGATTGATTCTGGTGGTGAAAGAAGATGGTGAGAAGTGGAAAGATAGAGATCGAGAAATTTAATGGTCAAAGTTTTGAGTTGTGGAAACTCAAGATGGAGGATTTGTTTGTGGATAAAGATTAGTGGATTGTAGTAGATCTGGGTACTAAACCAGCGAGAGTGTCTGATGAAGAATGGAAGAAGTTGGATCAGAAGGCAAAAATCGCAATATGATTGTGTGTCTTAGACTTATTATTGTTGACTGTATCAGGGGAAGCTACGACAAAGGCTTTGTGGGACAAGTTAGGGACTTTGTACCAATCTAAGTCTCTGGTGAATAAAATGTTCCTACGGAAAGAGTTGTATAACCTGAGGATGAAAGATGGAGACTCATTGAGAGAGCATCTGAATGTGTTTAATACTATGGTAAGTCAGCTATTATATGTTGACATCAAAATTCCAGATAAATATAAGTGCATTAGTTTGTTGTGTTCTCCACCGGATTTGTGGGATAGTCTGGTTATTGCAATAGGTATCAAAGCAACTGCCTTGCAGTTTGATGAAATAGTCTCATCCCTACTAACGAAGGAGATGAGACGGAAAAATATGGAGAGCCAAAATGGTGATGCCTTGCTTGTACAAGACAGTCCCAGAACAGAAAAAAAAAAAATAAGTCATCAAATGGGACATCTAAATCTAGAGCGAGATCTAAATCTCCAAGAAAACTTGTAAAGGTGGTGTGCTGGAAATGCAGAAAGGAAGGGCACTACAGAAGGGACTCTAAATCTAAAGCTCTTGACAAAGGAAATGGATTTGATGATACCCCTTATGTAGAGGCAGAAACCACCTCAAATGAAGGTGGGGATGTGTACTTGGCTTCTTCAACTAGACATGTAGATCATGAGGCATGGTTGATTGACTCAGGCACATCCTTTCACTTCAATCCCCATAGAGAGTGGTTCTACGACTATGAGAAATATGTTGGTGCTAATGTCTTCTTGGGGGGTGACTAGAAGGCTAGAATCATTGGTCATGGAAAAGTAAAGTTGAAGTTGCAAGGTGGAAGGGTTATAAGACTTCTGGGTGTTCTGCATATTCCTACATTAGCCGGAAATCTAATTTCTATAAGCAAGCTCAATGATTTAGGTGTAAAAGCAGTGTTCGAGATGGATACCTACAAGATGTTTTAGGGGGAACTAGTATTGATGCGGGGAGTTCGAATTGGAACTCTGTATGAGCTACAAGGTAGCACTATTGTTGATGGGTGCAACAGTTCTATGGTTCATGAAAGTGGTGCAAAAAATCTAGTGGTCTCTAGAGAGAAGACCATTTTGTGGCATCAAATGCTTAAACATATTGGAGAGAAGGGCCTTCGAATAATTCATGGTAAAGTTATGGTAGAAGGTATGAGTAATAGCTCTCTGGATTTTGATTTCTGTGAAAATTGTGTATATGGGAAGCAGAATCGGGTGAGTTTCCCCTTTGGTGGTAAGAGGGCAAAACAAATATTAGAGTTTGTGCACGGTGATGTGTTTGGACCTATGAAGGTTCCATCACTGGGTAAGTCTGTGTACTTTATATCATTTATAGGTGAATTCTCAAGGAATACATGGATATATTTCCTTAAGAAGAAATATGAAGTCTTTGACAGGTCTAAAGAATTTAAAGCTCTAGTGGAAAACCAAATAGATAAGAAGATAAAGATGTTGAGGATAGATAACGGTGGATAGTTTTGTAGTAAGGAATTTGAAGAATTCTGTAAGAAGTGTAGTATAGCACGGTAGAAGAATAATCCATATACACATCAGCAAAATGGAGTTGTGGAAAGAATGAACAAGACATTGATGGAAAGGGAAAGAAGCATGCTCAGTGGTGCCAGGTTAGGACAGGAATTCTGGACAGAGGTAATGGAGACAACACGTTACCTGGTCAACATATCACCTTCATCAACATTGGAGGATAAGACTCCATAAGAGGTATGGACTGGTAAGAAACCCTCTCTTTCACATCTGAGGATATTTGGATGTGATGCATATGTACATGTTCCTGATCTAGGTGGATGTTGGTGGCCACCCACCTATGCCATTTGGACCCCCAGAACTATCACTTTCAATTTTTCAATTTCCATAATTGTAGCACAATTTACTATTTTTAGCAGTTTTTTCAAGTCCTGAACTTCCGGAGCCATTTTGAGGCCCTAAATGACATTTTTTGGGAAATCTGGGGGCAGCATGGGTCCACGGACTAATGTTGCCCATCCCAACGTGGTAGTGCTCGGATAGATTTTTCTAACGAGCTATTGTACGCGTTAAACAGAGATCGTATGCCAAAGTTACGACCTCGGGAAGTTGATATACCAATTTACCCAAATGGGGTCCATAGTTTGGTGTTTCATCTTCTAGGGTTAGGTTTTGGAATGTTAATAGTTTTCCATTGTTTCTCAACAAAAAATAGGCCTTCGAGCCTCATTGTATCATAGTTCAGAGGCATGTAGCCACCACATCTCTTCTCAGGGATAAGCTACCATTGCCCGAGTTGGTTTATTTCCAACTCTGTTTGTAAGCATATTTCAATATGTTACATTAATGAAATGAAGTATTATTTCCACTGTATCTCTGTGTTTATGCTTATATTTGTAATTTGTTGCATTCTTGTTTAAATCCGGATTAGTGGTATCAAAGTGGTCTGCTTTTTCTCTGTTTTTCTTTGCATGTCCCCAACGAGGTCGGGATATAAGGAGTTAGGTCTTGAACTGGTCGAACCTTTGCAAGACCAGCCTCGCAAATCTCGACAACCTCCCATGGCGGATGGAAAGAAAGATGAGGGGG